>JAUMHO010001073.1:0-18949 GCA_032360965.1 Ulva armoricana
GCGCCATTTATTTCAAGTGCTGCATTGCTTGCGCTATCAATACCTAAAATTCGCCCATATCCACGGGAAAAAACATCGGGTGATGTTGTACCAAGACCTAAATTTGTGCCACTGAAATAAAGGCTTGAACTGCTTGAAAATGCGCTAGTTGCATTGCCATAAGGGATGTATCCCGATGTCAATGATGATAGACCAGTGCCACCTCTACTGACAGAAAGTTGACCAGTCCAACCAAGTGTCAAAGAAGCGGCATTGAGCAACGAAGTGCTTGCCGATCCACCCAAGGTTAGAGTTACATTGGTGTCATCGGTTTTTGTAAGAGCCGCTGGCGCTGACCATTGAGGCGCTGTGCCACTACTAGACAAATATTGGCCTGAAGCACCGATACCTAATTTCGACAATGCAGTGCCGCTTGCGTAATAAGGCAAGTCACCCGCTGTGTAAGAAGTCAATCCTGTGCCACCCGCTGTGGTAGGTGTGACTTTCCATGCAATTACTTGAACGGCATTTGCGTTGTCTTTGTAGAACAACTTTCCATCAGTGATGTTGATTGCCAACTCACCACTTGAAAGGTTAGCCGCCAACGGCACATTTGTCGTTGTGCTGCTGTAATAAAGCTGAATGGGGGTGTAGCCTGTTTGTGCCATTTATATGCTCGGTGTAAAGACTTGGGGCAACCAAGGGGCAACCACAGTTTTTGCTACTGTTGCCGCTTGCTCATCAAGCCTAGCCTCAACTTGTTCGCCAATGTCTTTTTTAACCCAACCAATAACCATTTCCTCGGTCACATCAGCAAATGGAGTTGTCAAAACAGGCTCGGCAAACTTCCACGATCCTTCTGTCTCAACCCCGTTTTTAGCGCAGAAATACCTAGCGCCTGTGATTAGATCGCCATCGGCTTGAATTTCTAGTATTTTCCACATCAGAATGTGCCTCCAAGAACGCCACCAGTTGCGGTCAAAACGCCTGTGGATGGATTAAATTTCAGTTTAGTGGATGATACCTTGATTGGCAAATTTCCTGTAGTGGAAGTTACCCAAGAAAGATACATATCTGATGCCGTTGTGGTGTCATCCGTCACCGCCACATTTGTGGCATTTGTTGCCGTTCCCGCAGTCGTTGCAGAACCCGCAGAACCATCGATGTTCACGCCTGTCAAAGACTGTGCGCTACTTGATCGATTCAAGGCAATAGAAGTTGTGCCAATGAAAAGGCTTGAATTGCCCAATACACCGCTTGGAATCGTTCCTGATAGTTGCCCCGCAGGGAGGCTTGTCAAACTCGCCCCAGAGCCGCTAAAGCCCGTTGCAGTGAGCAATCCTGAACTTGGGTTGTAGTTGTACTTTGTAGAACTTACCAAAGTGGTGGTTAAACTGCCTGTAGTCTGATTTGCAAACAAGGGATAACGCACCGCATTGGTGGTGGTGTCATCGGTCACAGTCGCATAAGCCACGGGTGTCACCCATGAGGGGGCGCTTGTGCCATTGCTCTGAAGCACCTTGTTGGCATCACCAGCACCAGAGGCCAAGAAAGCCGTTGTGCCAGTTGCTGACTGATAGGGAATGGAAGCCGCAGCCCCACCCGCTAAATTGGTAGCCGTTCCAACAGTAACAGTTGAAGTCGCCACGTTTCTCCAATAGCCCAATGAAGTGCTGTATTGGATTAAATCGTTGTTGGCAAGTGTTCCAAACTGAACATTGGAGTCTGTGCCGCCAAGTACAGAGCCTGGTCGTAAAAGAACTTGGAAAGAACCAGACCCACCCGATCCCGCATTGATCACAAGACCAACTTGTATCTTAATGTTAGGGGCAACAGGCTCAACCTTAGTCGGATTTCCCGTTACAGGGTTGTACCAAATAACATCATCATCAGCCCATGTTTCTCCATAAGCTGTGCCATTGGTTGTGATTCCACGAACCACACCAAAAGTAGTGATGCGACCAAAAGCATTGTTTGCAATGTTTTCAGTAGCAATACCAATAATTGCGTTTACGTCTGTGATACCCGCAATTGTGGGGGCAAACTGAATAACGCTACTAGCGCCTACAGTGCCAGTGTGATAAACAATTCGCAAAGGAGAATCTGTAATGGCAGCGGATGCTTTGCCATAGATAAATTGTTCTTCACCTACTTGCTGAGTAATGTTTCCACCACCCATGCCCAAGTTCCATGAGCCAGTAGAGCCGTCATACCACATTTTCCCTGCGGCAAGAGTAACGGCAGAACCATTAGAAAACTGTTGAGACAAGATGCCACTAGCATTGCCAGTGTCGTCAATGGTAGTAACAGAGTTTTGGATCAGCTTGCCTGATGTCCCGTCATATCGGGCAATGGCGTTGTCTGTGGCGCTTGCTGGGCCAACCACATCACCACCGCCAGGCGTTGCCCAAGTTGGTGTTCCACTTCCATTTGAAGTTAAAACTTGCCCTGTTGTTCCCGCATTTGTGAACGCATAAGCCGTTCCAGTTCCATAAGCCACCGCACCCGCTGTTGGTGTTGCAGTAGCATTAGTGCCGCCATTGGCAATTGGCAAAGTTCCCGACACATGAGTGGTCAAGCCAATTTTTCCCCATGTGGGGGCAGTAGCCAATCCACCTGAAATTAAGGCGTTGCCTGTGGCGGCATCGTTTAAAGGGGAAAGAGTTGTCGGGCCAGAAGCATAAATCAGATCACCTACAGTGTATGAAGTCAGCCCTGTGCCGCCTTTATTGACTGCAATCGTTGTGGCGTTCCATGTGCCTGTGGCAATCGTTCCCAAAGTAGTGATGGAAGTCTGACCCGCATAAGTGTCGGAAATTTTCACGCCACTTGCAGACACATCCAATGTCGTGCCGTTGGCCTTGACAGAAAAAGTGTTGCCAATCAGTTGGAGGCCATCACCAGCAAGGTAAGTTCCCGCACCTGAGAATTGCGACCAAGGCATTGCGGTCACATCAATAGTTCCGCCCTGATTGGCAGTGCAAACCCATCCTGTGTCAGCTAGGGTTGTCCCTGATTCGATAAAAGTAAACGTTGATGGCACTTCAGCCCAAACATTCATGTCGGCTGATCTTGTCCATCCACTTGCAGAGGCCAAATAAATGCCATTGAATTGGCTGCTTGACTGATTTTTAACAAGAACCCGATCACCCGCAGTCAGGCTCGATGCCCAATCACCACCCGCCTGAGTGCCAAGACCCGACAAAGTAATGTTGTTGGTGGTCGAATAGACGCATGAAGCCTTGACATCAAGCCCTTGAGCAACCGAATCCACATAACCCTTGTTGGCAATGTCAGTGTTGCTTGATGGGGTGGTGGAGATCGTGCCTGTTGTGGTGCTGATGTTGGTGAAATTCCCTGTAGAGGGAGAAGTCGCCCCAATAGTCGTGCTGTTGATTGTGCTATTGGTAATCGTTGCCCCACTGATGTTGGGGTCTGTGGGGGGCAGAAATGGCGTTCCCGCAGGGCCAATAAAGGTTATCAGCCCAAATGTCGGTTCAGGGGCAAAAATGCCCTGAACGGGGACAATGTTGGTTGTCTGAGTGACAGCCGTATTGTTAGCCATTATTCGTAGTAAATAGTTACGCTTGCAGTTCCACTAATAACGGCATAAAGACCATTATCAGACGCAATTCCATCATAGAAATTGTAGTTTGTTGCCGCAGTCATCACAAAAGTATCAATGACTTTCACAGTCGTGCCTGTGGTCTGAGTGTCATAAATTGTGATGGTCGGAGAACTGGTCGCACTACTGCAAAAAATGCCTTTTAGTTTTGCGGGTTGGTTCTTGACGTTGGCAGTTGCCGAAATTTGTACGAAATTACTAGGCATGATGATCCTTTGCAAAGGTGATTAAGTTTAACGATTTTTGAGCCAATTTCCAAGATGTCCTTGGAACATTTTGTGTCCAGTGTGTCCCATGTGCATTTCAGGGTCAATCCACACTTTCCCGCCTATTTTGCGCCAGCGGATGCAAAAACTGTAGTCCTCGCCCCACTTGTAGTCATCCTCAAAAATATGGTCAAAAAGAGGATAAAAACGCTTCTCACTGTCTGCCTCATATCTGTGGCTCTCAGGGAAAGCCTCAATCAGTTTGGCAATGCAGTTTCGTGAAATCTTTAAAAAGCCCGTTGGAACGGCTTTAACCTCCAACAATCCTGTCTCAGGATTTGCCCACAATTCTTCTTTTTCTAGGTAGTGAACAGCGTATTCGATGGGGTCTTTGCGTCTTGGATAGATACCCGCCACCACATCTTCAGGGGCATCAATCAGCTTGAGCAATGCGCCAGCTTCCCACGACACATCGTTGTCAATAAATATCAATTGATCACAGTCAGATTCTTCAAAGAACTTGGTCGCTGTGATACTACGGGAGTCTGCAATCAAAGCATTGCCAATGTCATCCACAAAGGTGTAGGTGTCGCCCCTTTTTAGGAGTGAAGTTATATCTGTAAACAGACACCGCATTGTTCCCATGTGAACCACGCCTGTGTAGGCGGGCATTGCAATCATTATGTGCATTTGTTCTCCAAATAAAAAAGCCACCCCCCGATGTGGAGAGTGGCCTTACCCATCAATTCACATTAAGACGTAATGCCAATGTTCTTGATAGCGGTGATGATGGCGTTCACTGCCGCAACTGTTTCAGCAGTTGAGGGAGTGGCTGTCAATGCGGTGATAGCACCAGCACGAACAACGGGGGTAATGCCATAAAAACCGACCTTGCCGCTAACAGCGCCCAATTGGACACCATCGGAAGCACTACCATTCATTAGGTAGTTGACTGTTTGCGTACTTGCTGCGCCTGGATTAGCCATGATGCGTTTCCTTTCCTAGTTAATTAAGCTGCAACTCGGCAAGCGAGTTCAGGGTAGAGGGGCGCCCAACCATACAACACATCCACACGGGTGGGGATAGAGTCGTTATTGATGGTGTATTGACGAACAACACGCATTGACAAGCCAAGTTCCTTATCGGAAGCACGACCAGCAAACACAACGCCATCAGGCAATTCCAAGTCAGCAGTAGCCAAGGTGAAAGCATTTTTGTGCATCACCAAGTTCTGTGGGGACACAGTACCAGCTTTGTTGAATGGAGTCACAACAGCAGTGGTGCTTGTTGAGCCGATGATAGTCACGTTTTGGAACTGACCGCCAGTGATGATCGCTGGAGAAACAGTCACAGAAGTGCCGCCACCAGAAGCCACAGTGGTAGTTGCAGTAACAACAAAGTTACGCAACTTGCCAGAGCCGTAAGCAGAACGATTCTGGGGGTTAACAGCGTACACGCCAGCGATCTGGATAACGTCACCCTGATTGAGGGTAGCAGTACCAGCAGATGACACCAAAGTGATGCTAGAAGTTTGCGCCCAACCAGAAGTCAGTGAACCAGTGAAAGTGGTGGTGTTGGTGGAGAGGGTGTCGGAGTATGAACCAAATGTTTGGTTCACAACGTTCTGATCCATCTTCCAGTTCATACCAGCAGAGTCACGGCCCATCATGCCTTTTTGGTATTGCTTGCCAATCACATCGGATGGAACAAACAAACCCTTCAAGCTGTCCACAATGGTTGCGCCTGTGAAAGGCTCAACGATGCATGAACGACGACCATCACGGGGTGCGCCCTCTGAGTCCAAGTAAGCACCAGCGGTCAAGTAGGTGAGCAAGGATGTGGGAGGAGTGCCAGCAGTACCAACGATGTTGGCGGTGCTGTTCTTAGCCATTGTCAGACCATCAAAGTCAATCTTGTTGGCTACGGCTGCGACAGCGGGCTTCAACACACGATCAGAGAACTGATCAAGGCTCAAAGCCAAGTCTTGTGTGGTGAACTGTGTGTCAACGTGAAACTGAGTGGACAAAGTAACGGGAACTGAAGTCTCGTTAAAGTCCTCAACGTTCAATGCAGGGCCAGATGTACCGATGAAACGGCCTGGTCTACGAACGTTCAGTGTGTTACCGATCTTTGCGCCTGAAACAGCGAATTGATCATCATAGTTGCGGTCAACTTCGCTAGAGAAGGTCAACTCGTTTTCCAAGACCATCAACGCTTCGTTGGTGATCATGGAGATAGTAAGCAGATTATTGCTCATTTTATTTCCTTAAAAGAATGGGTTTATGTCAGCGGATTCGCCCTGCAAGTCTAGCCGCTTTCCAAGCCTGATACGAACCATGAAAATTCCCATCGGAAGTCAGATTCACATCACGCCCATTAGCCGCTGACCTGATCGGGTTGATCGGTGCTGGCGCTTTACTTTTCCCAACAACAGTCTTTGTCTGAGGCTCTGCCTTTTCAAACTGAGCCTCCAATCTCCCAATAGTTCTCAATGCGGATGTGACTGTCATGCCTTGCAGTTTTTCAGCCAATTCGGGATTCTCAGCCAAGTGATATAGCACTTGAGGGCCAACTTCTGATTCAAAGATTGCATCACGCACTTCGTTGCTCACAACAACATCGGCTGACCCAACCATCGCCTCAAAATCAGGCATCTCAGCTTTGGCAGATTCAACTCGCTTTGCCCAAGTGTTGATCACTTGTTGCCTTTGAGCCTCTACTTTGGCCTGTGCTTCCTTTTGCTTTTCTTCCGCTAACCGCTGATCCACTTTATAATCTGTCAATGCTTTCGCATATTCATACATATCAGTGAACTGCTCTGGTCGGGGTTCTTCAGACGCTTCAACCTTTTGGGGTTGTGTTCTGCCTTCCAATTCCCTGACCTTGGCTTCTAAAGATTCCCTTGCTTCACGTTCCCGCTGGGCTTCTGCCCTTGCTTCTTCACGTTGCTTGGTTATCTTCTCAAACCGAATTTCCAACTTAGGATTTCGTTTTCGATCCTCTGTTGCTGTCGCTTCCTCTGACGCTTCAACTGGTTCACTCTGCCCATTATCGACCTCTGGCGGCTCTGCAACTGGTGCAGCCTCGCTAGGCGTTGAATCAGCTAAACCCATTCTCTTAGCGTTAAATTCAGCTAAATTTTCACTTGTCACCACAGTAGTGGAGACCTTTGGTTGTGCAACTTGCACTTCCTGAACTTCTGACATTGAGTTTCCTCAAAGAATTTTCCCAGTGAGCCTCACTGGTAAGGTTTGGGTAATTATTTACCCTAATTCATTGTCTGTCAATTATTGTTGCATTAATGGGTTTTGACCTTGATCGATGTCCATTGCCGCAGTCACCGCATATTGCTGTTGTTCAGCGTTTAAGCGGTCAATTTCAGCCAACAATTGATCGGGTGACATTCTTGCAATAAGCATTTTGACCAAAGCATCAATCTCAGTTTTATTCTGAGAAGTAATCGACCTAGTGTTTTGATCGTTGACTTTGACTTCTGCCATTGTCTCGGTGTTGTGCGCCCTTGCGGTGACTTCCATGAGTTTGCGCTGTGTAGCACCTTGCTCTTTGATCTGTGCCACTTGCATACGATTGTTGATCTCAAGACCAGCGGCTTGCAATTGTTGTTGCAACTGCTCAATCATCTGTTGAGACTGAGCCAAGCGCATCTGAACTTCAGGCGGAATGTCTGATTTCTCATCAATCTGAGCCAATGGGTTCATGGCGGCAAGGCGGTCTGCGATCACATCAGCGCCTGGGAAGTCCATATTCCTAAACACCAAATCACCCGCAATGTTGAACAATTCTGCATTGCCTGTGAGCAACGGCATCATGCTTTCAACGGCTTGTTGGCGCTTGGTTTGGAAGCCTGGGCCTGTGTCCATCACCACATCGTATTCACCCACAGTCACATCGTTCAGCACTTCACCGATGGCGGTGGCTTGGTTGATGGTGGTCATGTCGGGTTGACCATCTGAGCCAATGATTCGCATCACTCGCTCGGTGTCGTAAATCTTGGGGATCAAATCCAAGATGATTTTGCCCGTCTGACGAATAGAACGGGTCATGTTGTCGTAGAAGTGGAAGTTTGACAGATCAACTTGGTTCTGTTGACCTTGCAAAGCCTTGCCTGAGATGTTTCCGCTAGGTAGTTGGTTGGGGTCAAGAACGCCCAAAACCATCTGTAAATCTGCGGAAATAGCGCCAGCCGCCTCCATGATGCCTGTTGGTGGTGGTTCAGGCTGAAGTCGAGTCGGTGCGGGTGCGGGAACACCCTCAATGTCCTTCTGTTTGTAGCGCAAAACAGGCGTTGACTTGATATTAGCCATAGCCCATTCGTTTTCGTGACCCTCATCTTGACCCTCTGCCAACAGCCATTTGGCTTTCGGTGCAAGGGCAACGCTTTCGGTCATGGATGTGCGCCAAAAGTTGTACATCCGCTGTGGGTCTTTAGCAAATCTGACCAAGCCGTATTTCTTACGCTTGTCATCAATGATCACTTGTGCGCCATAACAAGGCACGACAGGGATGTATTTACCCGCCCATGTCTTTTCCTCAAGGATTTCCATAGCGGTGCATTTCATCCACTTCACTGCCTTGCGGAAGCTGTCACGCTCATCCACCACAGTCAGACCCGATGCCTCTACACGGGCAAAGAAGTTGTCTGAGTCGGCAAAGCCTGATGTGCCATCACTGAGCAAGTACAGTTTGGCTCGTTCACGCTCAATGTAGAAGTATTCGGCAACTCGAATGTCCTCTTTAGTGAGCCATGAGGCGGTGTCATCACCAGTGGAACGCTGCTGAAAGTTTGCCCCGTCATCAGCGCCTGGGTAATTCTCCCTAAATATTTTCTTGTCCATTACTGTGGTAATCAGGCAACGCTCTGCGTCTGAGCCATCAGGGAGGATTGAATTGGGGTCGAAATAGACTGTGAAAGGGTTATCGATGGTGTCAATGTAGATTTCCTGATCAAAGGAAGTCTCACTCACATACTTTGTATTGACACGCCAATAACCCCATCCCATGCGAACAGCGTAATCAAAGGCTGTGTCATACGCTGTGTCTGCGTTGGAATTAACCTCAATGTGGCGGGTGATTCCCTCGATCACTTGGGCAATCTTGTAGTCTGCCAAGTTGTTCACAGGATGCACCTTGATGCGGGGGCGTTGCATCCTTTGCTGATTGGTCACTTGACGAATGTATGCGTCAATCTTGTTGATCGTCAGGCATGGACGGGATTCAAGGTTTCGTGAGTTTTGAATCTCTACAGGCCATTGGTCGCCAGCGGCAAACTTCACATCCATCAACGCTTCTGCTCGGTTGGTGGAGTCGGCATCGTTGACCA
Source organism: Ulva armoricana (assembly GCA_032360965.1). NCBI lineage: Eukaryota > Viridiplantae > Chlorophyta > Ulvophyceae > Ulvales > Ulvaceae > Ulva > Ulva armoricana. Next base: position 9,152 of record JAUMHO010001073.1, read on the forward strand.
AGCGCCAGAACTTGATCACCTCGTTAATCTTGTCGTTACTTCCTGATTCGTCTTGGTAAGCCATATTCAGCCCTTTATTTCGTGCGTCATTATCTCATCAACCCATCCAATTACTAGCCATTGCAATCTGCGCTGACTTTTTACGCTTGGGTGGCTCTTTAATCATAAGGGCAATATAACGAAATGCGTCTGCCCCATGTGAGTAGTGATCGTGTAGCGGGTTACGGCTGAACTGCCCTGTTTCAGGGTCAACCTCATACCGATAGTGTCTGAGGCAAGCCAAACCATCCGCTGTGTGTTCCCTGTCAAAGTAGCAATTAGGAAAGATTGTCCTTGCGGCATTGATTGAGTCTAGGATCGGCACTCTTGGCATGATCTCTGTCTTGTACCCTGCGGCTCTCACGATGTCATCAATTGACCTACCCGCTGCCGCCAAGGTCTTGTTCTCTGCGTCATGGGGAAGCCAAATCTTGTCGTACACATAGCCATAAGTTTGCATGGTGGCTAAGTAGTAACTGATGGTCTTTTGGCTGTCCTCAATGTAGCGGATTAGCCTAGTCTCCATGCCCACAAACTGCAAGAACCAAATAGCCGTGTTATCTGACCATCCCAAGTCAAAGACCGCATGAACTGGCTTGGTAGCGTCATAAGGCACACGGCAAATGCGCCCATCCTTCTCGGCTTGTTGCATCTCTTTGGCAAAGATCGCCCCATCCACAGTTTGTCGGCATAAGCCTTCCCAGACTTGGTTGTAGGCTTCCTCATCCCTTGCTTTGAGGGCATCTTTCTCAAGTCTGAGGGTGTCGGGAAACCAAGGGTTGTCGTACCAATTCACCTTCATGGTGATGCAGTCTGCGGGTGGGTTTGCCACAAACCTTTGATAGGTCTCGTCTGTCTCCAACTCAGGGTTGAAGCTGATCCATATCTCTGAGCCTTGCTTTCGGATGGTTGGGATCAATACATTCCATGACAGTCGGCTAGTGGTCTGCGCTTCCTCAACCCAACAAATGTCAACGCCCTCATAGGACTTGATGTTTGCCACATTGTTTTTCAGGCCAACAAAGCTGAACTCTGTGCCGTTTCTGCCCCTGATGCTCGTTTGAGTGATCTCGTAGAAGCTGAGTAAGCCCAAGCTGTCGATCTGGTCGCACAGTAACTTGTGAACCGAATCCTTGATGGATGTTTGAAACTCACGGGCGCACAGTATGCGGATAGGGTCTTTTGCGCCTTTAATCAGTAAGGCTCGGGCAATTCCCCAACTCTTAGCCCCACCTCGACCACCAAACAAAACCTTGTAACGGCTCTTTTTGAACAGACCTTCCAACTTAACGGGAAACTCTGCCTTGGCAATGGCATCAGTTACATCGCTCATTCGGGCTTAATGAATGTGACTTGAATCCCACCCAAGAGGGGTGTTCCATCTGCGTTCTCAATCGTTGTCGCTTGAATAGCTTTGCCATCCACTCGGTCGATAATCTCTTTGATTGCCCAAGGCTCACCCGCCTCGGCTTGGCTTACCAGTTGCTCGGCAATGCTTCTTAGGCGGTGCGGCTCTTGAACCAAAACAAGGCGCAACTTGTCATAGAACAGTCTGCTCTTTGCAGCGTTCTGATTTCCTTGTTGACCACCTCTTTCAGCCATTCGATTCGAATCCTAAGTATTTGCGCCTAAATTACTTTTTTGTCTTAGGCGTTGGTTTCTTATCAGCCTTTTTCTCGGCTTCACGCTTAACAGAATAGGCAATTGCCACCGCTTGTTTGGGTGGCTTGCCAGCTTCTATTTCTTTTTTGATATTGGCTTTAAGTGCCTTGGGGGTCATTGATGCTATTAGAGGCATTTTGTTCCTTTGACAGTTCAGCCAATAAGTTGGTGAGTTCTTGCACCGCACCGCTGATCTGCATTAACACTGCCTCATGTTGTTTGGCAGTGGCTCTGAGTTCCTCGATGCGGTTTGCTATCTTCTCAGCGTTCATCAGCTTGCAGAGATGGAAGCCAAAGTGTCAACACGCAACCAATTAGTGCCGTTGCTGAAAGCCAACACGGGGCTTCCTGCTGCGCCATTGGAGAAGTAAGCCACTTGACCAGCAGGGCTGACAGCGGGGGCTGTTGCTACTGTGTAAGCAGTAAATGCGACCAAGTTCAGTTGTGGGTCTTGATATGCCACGCCTGTTGCAATTGAATTTGCCATGATATTTCCTTTAACAGTTCCAGTTTTTGAGGGATGCCTTGGCCCGTTCAGCAGGGCCTTTGGCGTTTTTAACTACCCCCTCCATCCTAGCGCAAAATGATGCTTTGCGACCAGCATCGGCTTTTGTCTTTGGATTTGGGGCGGGTGGTTTCAAATTTGAGTTGTTCTTGGCATTGTATTCAGCACGACCTTTGGCTGTCATCCCCGCACCTTTTTCAGTCGGGTTGTAGGTTTTCCCCTTGCCTGTGGTCTTGTGGGGAATCGGCTTGTCGTGCTTTTTTGTTGCCATGATTATTTCTTCTTTGCAGTCTTTGCAGATTGTTTGAAAGCCTCGGCAGTGGGTGCGCCCTTTGTGCCTGGCGATCTCATGCGCTCGGGAGTCTTACCCGCAGCCTTTTGACGCTCAATGCGCTCTTGCTTGGCATGGATGTTGGCATATAGCCCTTGTTTGGTCGCCATGTTTATTCCTCTACCACCGCACAAATGTCGGCTTCTTGAATGATTTGGTAGTCTTGACCATCAATCTTTTGAGTGGGCCAATTAAGGTAATCCCCATTTCCATACTTGATGAAGTCACCCACCTTGACATCGTAAACCTTTGGGCCGATGGCGACAATAGTTCCCTCGTTAAAGGGTTCTTTGTTGTTGATGAAAATAATGTCCGACAAGTTTCGGACTTGTGGTTTTACCACAACACGATCACGCAACGGGGTTAGCATTTTTTGGCTTCCTTCCAGGCTTTTTACGAACAGGGATTGAAACCTCTTTGGTTTCATCGGTCATGATGTCGTAAACGGGCAGTTTAACGACCTCAACTTGTTCAGGCTGGTGTTGACCGCACCAATCGTTTTGGTGCTTGTTCTGCTGTTGCGGATTTTGGCGACAGATGCCCATGATTTGCTGATTCTTGAAGAATCGGCAGTTTCCACAATTAGAATGTGATTCAGCCATTCAATACCTCTTTTATTGCTTGGTTAGAAGCGCCCCCAGATTCTCCGTCTGCGGGGCGTTTCGCTTTACTGATAAGACTTGCGGTCGTGAGTGTAGCAAGTTCCAGACATCTTGCCACCATCAAACTTGGCATCTTTACCAACTTTGTTGGTCATAGCGTCAGGGATGCGGTTCTTCACGCTGCCATTGGACTTCATTTCGGGGGCGGGGTTGCCAGCCAGTTTTGCGCTGTTGCCGTAGCCGTAGCCTTTGGGTTCGTTTTTGTCCATGTTTGCCATGATGATTCCTTATTTAAGGGTGAGTAAGTACAGAGTGGAATTAATCAGATCGGCAATTTCATCAACGATGTTTTGCAGTTCTGAATCTTGCGGGATTTCTTCACGGGCTTCCTCAACAAACTTTTTCAGTTGTGTCAGGTACTCGGTGGGGGTTTCCTGTGGCTGATGCAATTCATCAGGGAATTTAGTCATGCGGGTGTTGTAGCGACCTTGATAACTCTCAGCTAACTGGTCTGCCAAGTCAACAATCTTTGGATAGAACTTGCCCAATGCCTTGTGAATAGCATATTCCCGTGTCTGCAAATGCTGAAAATGGGTAATCGTGCCACTGTGAAACAGAGTAGCTACGAACTCAGCAACTTCGGCATTTTTTTCCATATTTGCACTATACCAAAAAAAGCGGGGGAATCAACCCCCAAAAAGGCAACTGCATAGCCTATTCAAATTCTGCCACAAAAGGCAGTGGAACTTCTACAGGCCATCTTCCTTGTTTGCAAAGCAATAAAACTGTGCCAATGTGAGCCTCTGCCCACTTTCTTTGGCGTTCTTCCTTGGTCAGGTCTTTGCCTTGATCGATTTCATAGTGGCAAGCCAAGCACAAAGCAGCGACCAAATTGTCATCTGCCTTGATGCCCCGACCCTTACCCCCGCCCCAATTACTGTGAGCCGCCTGAACGCCATTGTCCATGCCACAGCTTTGACAGGAGAGACCCGCCACTAACTTTAGAAGTTTCTGGCTTCTCACATATTTGTGTTTCGGGTATTGCATATTCTTTGGTGTAAAACTTGTGGTTGTTTTCGCATTGACGCTTTCGGCTGACAAATTCGGGGTTTGATCGGGTGTCCAAAACTTTAAGGGTTTCAGAGCCACATCGGGGACACATCATGCCAATCCTCTTTCTGTTTCTATTGTCACGACACCATGAATGGCAGTCATCAATTGATAGCCCCCAAATTTGCCATGCAACATATCGGCAAACTTCTCATGAAATCCCCTTGATAACTTGTCTGTGAATTCTTTAATTGTTTCAACTTGAATCATTTTTGATGTTTTTATTGTCAGAAAATATTGAATTTCATCCTCGTTTACAGGGCAAATTGCATTGAATTTGATTTTGTAAGTGTTCACAACAATGATTCCTGTTCCATAGGTTGATAAAAGTTCCATTGAGATGGTGCGTTGTGCGCCTCAATCCTTGACCGCATAACTTGCGCCCTGGCTTCTTTGGTTGGTGGCGGGTAATTGCCATGCTTCCAATTGACATCGATGCCCACATTTCTGCCAATGTTGGTGCTGTCAGCTGATGCAAATGGCAGTTTTGTAAAAATTGCAGGGTCTAACATCCTCAAACCATGCAGTTTGCAAGAGGGTCTGCCCATGTCGTCACATATCACCCGCATGGCCTGACCCATCTTTATCCACCAGTTCTGTGTTCCAACTGTGGAAAACTCGCCTGAACTGCCAATGCAAACCCTGACATATGTGTTTGCCAGTTGTTCAAGACGCTCAAGGGATTCGTGCATATGCCAAACTGGTGCGCCAAACCATGTCGGCAAAGGGCAATCTCTGAGGAAAGCATCGTTGTCTGCCTCGTTGCCATCGATCACATCGGGGATAACTGCAAAGTCACACGATGGGACTTTCTTTAGATTTAGCGCCCAATCGTAAAAGGGCTGCCAATCTGTAATTGGTTTGCCTGACCGCCAAGCTGAAAACGCCCCGTTATCTATTGCAAAGGATTGAGCCACTTCAATGGCTGTGGATAACTGATCTGAGTGAGCAAACGAAACAAACGCATGACCATTTTCAATTGCTTTAACTGCAACTGTTGCGGGGGTGATTGGTAGGCCGTGATAGTGAATCATGTCTCAATCCCTTTTTCTGCCATCCATGCCAAGAGCCATTCAATAAACTCTGAGCCTTCTTCTTTTGTAAATTTGTGGCTTTGTAGCCCAAGTTGCACAACTCGTTCCCCGTCTAGGCTTGGGGCGACCTTGCCCACCTTGCGCCCTGTTTCATGCGCCCATTGGTCAATTAAGAGCCTTTTCCAATCGTCTGATGACCAGGCACTGCCAGCGCCCTTCATTTGCTTGGCAACCATGTCAATCAGGGCATGAAACATATCGTTCTGATCTGTGCTGCGGGTGGCTTTCTTGACCTCTAAGCGCAGTTGTTTCCCCGCTTGTAAGGTTTCTTTAATTTTGGGCCATAAGTCTTTCAGGACTGTGTGAGCCTGTTGGCTGTTGTGCAGGGTGACGATCATGCTTGCCTCACTACAACTTCAACCTTTGCCACTTCACCATAAACCTTAGTGCTGTGAATTGATGTGATCTGGGAGTCGTTCTCAAACACGATCTTGTCCATGCCATCGATCACGCTCTTGATTACATTATCCAGATCGGGCTTTTTGGTGTGTTTCTCAGAATTGCTTAAACAAGCCTCAGTGCGTTTTTTTGAGTATGAGGCGGGAACGGGAAAGGTGACATAAATAAACGCCTCCAATGCCCCTTCAAGCGGTTCTGATGACCCCATTGCCGCCTTTGCCATCATCCCAACATCGGATTCATAGTTCTTGGTCTTTTCAGGTGTGTAGGCAACAGGAAACTTGCCCCTTGTGGAAAACCTCGGTCTGCCCTTTGGTACAGGCTCGCCATAAATCGTGAACATGATCTGCATCATTTTTTGTCTTTCTGTTCGTTCATGCGTTTTTTTAAGTCATCAGCAGCCGCTTGACCTCGCCTCTTGGCTATGTCCGACAGGGTTTGTTGCCACCAGTATTGGGCTTCTCCACGCCCCTCCTCCATAACTTTCTTGCGGTAGCGCCTGATCCACTCGACCGCTTCGCTGTTCCTCATAGTCTCCTGTAAGTTCAAGCGCCCTTGTGATGACATATTCGCTAAATTGCTGGCCTTCTCTGACCCGATCAAGAATTCTGTTTGCTTCATAGTGATTCACTTAGGATTCTCCAAGCTGTTGCTGCACAAAGAGGGACTTGTCCATTTCCAATGGCTTTAAGTCTGTCCATTCGAGAGGCCAACCCATCAACCACTCGACCCACGTTGGGTTCAGTTGTCCAGAAGTCGGATGAACCGATTGGCTTAATAAAATTTGCTTGCCTATCGCTACTCGTCTTTGAACCACTGAGTTGCTCATGTTGCCCCTGTCCCTGTTGTCTGAGGCTTGTGGTGTTGGCCATTTCTTTTTCATGTCCAGATTGATCGCATCCGACAGTTTCGCTCCAAACTTCACTCCCGTAGTCAAGCTGGTTCTGACGTATCTCCCGTTTACCAAATCTATTCCGTTCTGTTTTGGACTCATCCAATCCGATGCGGTTGGTGTTGGAAATTTGGCTTCTTCTTTCCTCTTTTTTAAGGCTTTTCTGCTGTTGCTCCCACCATCTAATCCTGTTGTGTTGGGCGTGTGGAAGCTGTCCACGCCATTTGGCGACAATCCAAATTCTGTCCCTCTGATGGTTTGCTCCAACGTCCGCTGCTCCCAACACTCCCCATCTCGCATCAAACCCCATTGAGGCCAGGTCTCCGAGAACTCGTCCAAGTCCCCTAGAAGTGAGCATTGGTGAGTTTTCCACGAACACGAACTTGGGTCGTACTTCGTGAATGATCCTCGCCATTTGTCCCCACATACCGCTTCGCTCTCCGTCAATTCCAACACCTTTTCCTGCGGCTGAGATGTCTTGGCAAGGAAATCCTCCCGATACGACATCAACAATTCCTCGCCACGGCTTTCCGTCAAAGGTTTGTACATCATCCCAAATCGGGAAAGGCGGGAGAAGCCCGTCATTTTGTCTGGCGCACAGTACGCTTGCTGGGTATTGCTCCCATTCAACTGCACAGACTGTTCTCCAACCAAGAAGGTGTCCACCAAGTATTCCTCCACCAGCGCCTGCGAAAAGAGCCAACTCATTCATGTTCTTTCGCACAATCTTTACACATTGAAGCGTACCAACGGCTAAATTGTTTGTTTGGTAGCGTTCTAGAACAGCAAGAGCATAGTTTCATGATTTTCCTCGTTTCTTTTTAATTAACTGTTTAAGTTCATCTTCATCATCGGGATATTGCTTTAACAACCGCACAACCTCATCCCAACCCCTGCGTTTAGAAACACCGATGTACCACCAAGCAAGGTAATCAAGTTTGCTCCTCGATTTGCTTGATTTTTTGGCTAATTCTTGCTCGCCATTGTTGCCATCCTTCTCCTGCATACGCTTGAACCCCTACCTCTTGTGCTTTTGCTTTGGTTAACTCTTCGCTTGAATACCACGGCAGTTCGGGCTTTTTAATCTTCTTGACCTCCATATCAAGCTCATCTTCCCAGCGGCCTTGATTGAGCCAAGTGGCAGGGTGGGGTATGTAATCCTTTTCCGTCTGCTTTAGCTTCCAATATTCCAAATGGTTAAGCAGGGCTTCTAAGGCTTCCGTTTGCTCTTGGCTAGTAAGCCTGTCCCATGACTTTTCAGCCGCCCTACGCCCCTGTTTTCGGGGATAAATCGCATAAAAATCATTGAAGTTCAATTAGTTGCTCCCTTAAGGCTTTAATTTCGTGGGCTTGCAAGATTAAAACCTGTGCCGCATGGATTAAGTAGTCTTGATCGTAGTCTGTTTTATCAGCAACAAAAGCTTTCAAATATTCTGCTAATTCGTATGCGTTCATTTTTTTATCCAATATAGAAGTATTGCCGCAACCACCATAGCCATGCCAAAGACAATAAATACGCCAATGGCAAAGACGGTCATGACGGTTGCAATCATTAATATTCCAAGCCAGCGTAATCCATCATGTTGCACTGGTTGGCTATTAGCAAGGTTCGTAAACCCTGCAATGCTTTGCGTAACTGGTATTTGTTTGGTTCAGGGCTTTCTGCTTCATTAATAATTAAATACATTAGGCCAAATACTTCGTCTTGGTCGTTATAGGCTTGGTATAAAGCAGATTCCAAAATGCTAACTTTGCGTTCTTGCTCTTCAATTTTAGTTAGCGGCTTGGGTTTTGCTGGGGTTTTTTTATTTGCCATTTCTATCTCACTTTTTAAAAGTAGCCCCCGTGGGGGCTGGTTAATTAATCTGCTCTTGAGTTGTACCAAGCATCAATGCCGTGTTCTTTAAGAACCCCTGCAAATGCACTAGCCCCAACCTCTAGGATATTCATGCATTGGGTCATGTTATTGGTGCATCTCCAAATCTGCCAGCCTTTTTGCCAATGCTTGCTTCCAACACCGTTCTTTTTGCACCAGTTTACAAATGGGCTTCTACCGTTTGGAATCTCAACCCATGCAAATCCGCAAAAATTATCTTCACCAACATTTTCTAAGTAGGTGGCCTCGGCTTGTTGACCTGCGGCAAGGGCTTGGTTGTAAATTGCTTGGAAATCTTGAGTTTGCTTTTTCATTTGTTGCTTTCCTTTTCTATCTCACTCGTTATTGAGTGATACCAGTATATTAAGGTGGCTTAACAAGATCAAGTCTTTTTTAAGGTATTTTGTTAGGATATACCCTAATGTGTTGCTTTTTGTCCACAGGTTCCCCAATGGTGATAAGCACCCCATCCATTTGGCAGTTGAGCCAAACTAATGCTCCCTAAGGTAGTGTTCATTCGATGGTCAGGTTGTCTATCACCGTTGTCCTGTCCGTCTTGTGTAGTCCCCACTCAAGGCTACGGGGCTTGCTGTTAGGTGTAAACCAGCCCATGTTTCTTTCCACGCCACCCAGTTAAGTGCTTAATATCGTTTGGAGTACGAAACGGAAATAGAAAAAGCCCTTCAAAGGTTATCTCTAAGTTGAAGCCACTTTAGAAAAGACCAGCCAGCCTTTCCAAAATGCTCAGAAACAACCCTTCAAGGGCTTTAGGCTGGTTATTACTATCGCAGGCTTCACTCCGCTTGCAGAAAGTATAACCTAACTTTTTAATTCAGGCCAAATTAACTCGTAAGTGTCGGGAAATAGCGACTTACGGCTAATTAACCCGTGGCTTTCCTTTTCAAGGGTTGCCGCCAAGATAATCATCTTATCGTGGGGAATGTCCCCGTTTTGCCACATAGAAACGGCAGGAACGCTAATACCTAGCATTTTGGAGACCTTTGTTGGCCCACCTAAAAGTCGAATGATGGCTGTTGCGTTCATTCAGGTATCTTAACATATTTATTGCAATTTGTGTTAAGTTGGGTTAATATGGGTGTACGGTAAATACCGTGTTAATTTAAGGAGAACTCTTATGAGTGAAATAGAGCAACAAACTAATGATTTAAACCAATTTCAAGCCCACTTGGAACGCATCTTTAAAGACCTTGAAGATGGCATCTTTATTACCCAAGCTGAAATAAACGACCTACGTTACGCTTGCGGCCTACCACGAAACAACCATGTA
>JAUMHO010001094.1:0-18939 GCA_032360965.1 Ulva armoricana
CCTGAAATCCAGCTCACCTCACAGCCATGCATGAACCCCCCCCCCACCGTTGGTAGACAAGCGCGTCACGGGCCACCGACCCATGACCCATCATGTGTTGTCAGTGGACTGTGGGGGGCTCATGTTTTCATTGTGAACATTACACACTATTTGTATTTCCGGTTCAGGGTCAGGGATTGGTGGTTAAGCCACACAGCTGCACTGCAAGTATGGCCTGTGCAGCCTAGATGGCTAAAGGTGAGATGCAGGCATCGGGGAGTTGGATAAATCCTGACCACTGGTGGGTTCATGCATATGTGGCCTGGTGCGTGTGGCGAAGGTGGCAAGCGGTGTCCGGAAGTGCTCCAGGTCGTTGCTGATGGTGTTCTGCAATGGCATAAGATCCAAATCACTTCCTGTGACGGCCTTTGCCACTGGCGCAAGTTGCCAGGCGTACGACGCGGACAACGGCATCTTGCCCTTCAGCGGCGCACCGCGATCCATGCAGTGGGGGCGTATCGATACGTGCGTGCTCTGTGTAACCCGTACATCAGCAGCCTGAGTTTTTTGGCGTTGGTGCTTGGTAACGCCGTGTGGACACCACGGGGTATCCATGATTCACTATAGCTAGCGACGCTGGCATCCACTTCACGTCGATCACTTTACGAGGGCGGTTTGACGAAGTTGCTGACCCGCAGTGCGAAGCACTCGGGAACGATAGCCGTTTTGTATTGGCTGGTTGTTGATAACCTCCGGTCCAGGCATGCGGAGCTGGCCGGGTTCCTGACATCTGTTGACGTCTGGCTGTGGTACCGGTCTATAATCTCGTCGACAGCAGCCACGCTAGCGCTGGCCTACTCGCTCGCCTGCAAACCATTGCGGAAGCAGGCAATCTTTTTAAATAATCGATCTGCTGACCTGCCCTCGCAATTGCGACGGGTAACATGCACTCGAAATGCGGTCACAACTCCCAAACGTAGGCGCAAGTATTCGAAAGCTCAACGTTATCTTAAGACAAGATTTCATGGATGAATAATGAAGTTTCGTCATGCTCCCGGGGGCTAGGAGTTCTGATCCAGCAGGGCGCCTAAAGTCAACAGCCTTCATCGACAGCCTTTACTCCCGGATGACTTTGGCCGATAAATACGAACAACGACCGGTGCCAGCTGATCCTCTTCTTGGTCATAGGTGTAGACGCGATTGCTCAACGTCTAGGCAGCAACACGGCCAGCTCAGGTCAGCCTGCGTCACGATCATGCACAGATATCGCGATGGTGTCTTCCGCTCGATCAACGCCATCTCATGTTTCCTTCACGTGACGTGCATCGCCAATAAGAAGCCGTGCTTTCTTTTGTCGTGGAGTTGCAGAGCTCAAGTCACGATGGACTCCGTTCATGATCCATCTGAACCAGAGTCAGTGGTGCTCTTTCCAACGCCTTTCGTTGTTTGAAGACGAGCCAGCCATTGTATGCCTTCCGGACTGATTCCAGGCTCGAGATGTCATGCCTGAGCTGTCACACTATCCAGGCAGTCAGGCCTGAGCCCCTAGCAGCTCGATTTTGCTATCGGCAGTCTCTGTACATGTGTTCAGTTGTCTATTTGCCTGCCGCACTGGTTGCGACACCCACAATACCATTGTCATTGCGAAAAGCTAGCCCATTAGCCCACTTGCAGACTGTGAGTTGCAGTGGCATCCAACTCGCATCGGAGCTGTGCACATGCATGTCACCCATGCTTCCGCAGCTGTGGCCGTGTGTCATGCATGTCGCCGGCGCTTCCGATTTCACTGTCTTGTGGCCGCATCCCGCATGGGTCTGACATTTCGTTGGGGTTGGAGATATTCCCTGTAATCTGCGTTCGTCGGTGCTGTGAGATATGCATGCCGTGCATGCGTGTGGTGCCCGTCGCCACACGTGCTGAGAGGTCACTATCGTGATCAGTGATGCTGGAGCGCAGCACATACCAGTTGATGTATATGACATTGCACGTATATAGATGTGTTATGAGGAATGGTAGGTTAGTCTAGTGCTGTGTGAACATGCATGATAGTATCGACCATCAATGGTCCATGCCATACCAGACTGTCAGTACTGTGGGAAATACTCTGCATACAGGAACCCTGTGGTCAGTGAGCTCTATTGAGTCTCACTGACCTTCCCGCTGTCTTGACAGGTGTGTGTGATTACATCGCCGTATCCATAAGGACAGGTGTATCCAATCAACTACGTGACCATGTTGTGACGCGATTGCTGTGACCCCACCCCCCAGCAATGGCGCATGAAGAAACAGTGTGGATCAAGTGCTAGCAGTGTTTCATGACATCATTCCCACCTCATGTTCATAGCCAGGCGCACGCCGCTGTGTGAGCTGCCATATGAGCTGCCAGCTCGAGTAGCCGAGTGTCTATGGCCGAGTCCCCCGAAACCGGGCCAGCAAACTGGTTGTTCCTTCGTTGAAGAGCATCGGCTACTCAACCCCGCACGGAATGTTTGCCAAGAGGAATCTTGTTAGAATTGCCGTAAACCTGTACAGCTGGTTTGAACGTACTAACAGTGCACGGCCTGAGTGTTGGGAAACTAGTACTGTTGCAGCACAACCATACGCAATCGGACAATCTTGGGTGACTGGGAAATCTTAGCTAGCTACAGCCGGAACTGGTCACATCCTGTAGGGAAGTGGTCAGTGGGTTTCAGGATGCACATGGGCGGCCAAGATTCGCGGCTGCATGCATGGTGCAGTGCATGGCCTCGCTTTGGTGGCTGTTTGCTGGGAGTCTGTGAAACAGTGAAGGCAGAAGCAACAGTGAGTGCGAAGCTCTCGACCGTATGCATGAGAGCAGTTTTGCAGTGGTGTGCATCAGCTGCAGCATCACTGGACACCACTTTAAACCATGCATGTGCAGCAACCACTGTACAGCAACCAACTTCGTCCATGATGCTGCAAGGTAGAATGCTGTGGCCACCTCTTCCTGTTTGTTTGTCTTAGGATAGATAGGAACTGATAGACAACGTGTTTGATGCATCATGAGGCCTTAAGCTTTTGGCAAGGCCGAATCTAGTTACGTCTTGCCTGATCAGACTGTAAGCAGCAACATCCACGTGCATTTTCTTACCCTCTTCTCACCCTCGTGTTTGAGGGGTCACCACTTCCTGCTACTAGTAGGGGGGTGGGCAACCCACGCATGCATCACATGCACGTCTCACAACACAAAGTGTTTCATTTCTGTTGGGCAATCGGAACCTCAAACGCGCGCGCTCGTGTTTGCTTCCCAACCATATTTTTTTGTTTCATGGCCATGGGCATCCAACACCGGCAATGCATGTATTGCATTAGACAATTTATATCGGTGATGGACTCCATATGCATGCGGTGCGCGCAGAGACGACGTCCTAGGCCTGAGTGCGTCCATGACGACCTTGACGTCTAGATATCGATGTCGACCTATATAGCTAGATCCTGCCGATATATAGCCTGCAGGATATTCTGCCGATATATAGCTAGATCCTGCCGAATTTGAGGTGTTCGCGAAGCCCTGCCTACAATACCAATAAATCACCTCAACACCCCAAAACACCTCAACAACACCTGCTTGCGGCCAACGACACGAACGTCAATACTACTAGTGGTCTCCGGGAAGCGCCAGGGCAGTGCATTGAATTAACATGTGCGGCACATTGATCTGCATAGAATTGAATTGATGTGCCTATTATGGTGCTTGGCTCACAACATGGCTCACAAACACAAACAGAGCAGAATGTCCCGAATGGAACCCCAGGCAGCTCACACGTCAGGTAAGCCAATCATATGCACAGGTACAGCCAACATGCTGCCGAGATCCGAGTGCGATGATGTTGTCTGCCTGTAGCGATGTTGATATTGTTGTATCCTTGCAACGGCACTGATGTGCACAAGCTGCGCACTCTGTGATTGTCACATTTTGAGCTGTGAGCACAGTGTGGAAGCTGTGTGGTGATACACAGCCTCACGCTACATCACAGCACAGTAGCATTGATCAAACAACACCAGCGTTGTGCAGCTTGTTCTACCAGACCTGCACATGTAGGAGAAACAGCGGAGCTGCGGGAAATGGCAAGCTGTCGGCAGAGAGTGGCCAGCTTCTGCATATCTTACGCTCGTTGAAGGCAATGCACTCGTTGAAGGCAATGCATGGTTTCATGCGATGTGACTGTGTCTGTAGCTGCCCAGTTTTTTTGCGCAGCAGGGACAGCCGTGCTCACAGTTTGGCTAAATCAGTAGTAGTAGTGCAGGCTGCACAAAGGGACTTCTACAACGATACCAGGTCATGTTCTCCATTTTCAGCACGCTGCATCGTGTGCTTGTGTGGCGTTGCGGGTCGACGGCTTGCTCAAACATTCTGGCAACTTGCATTGGCTCAGAACTTCTGAGTCAGAAGCAGTTTGGCCTTGGTCCAGATAGTGAAAGGAGAACTAGAAAGCACGAGTCAGCTGTAGCATGAGCCTGGATGCGAAGCAGTGAAGGGGCGCTGCGAGCTGGCATCCCAATCGAACCAACATGTATGTACCAGGGCGTGCCGGTTCTTACGCGTGGCCACGCAATACAATATTCATACGGAATCAAAGCACCAGGATTGGATAGAAACAACAGCGTCGCTGCGGCGTAGCTGCGGACGACAGTTGGGGGGATACGGACCAAAGACGGGCGTATCGTTCAGCTTCTACCAGCATGCGTATGATAACGCCACTTACACTGATACAAATATCAGGCTGCAGTCTTGGAGTATGTTGCTGCATGCCTTGGCCACCACTTGTGGCACAGTAACAGGATGCGCAATACCTGCGTGGCTACTCACACGCACATGCACGGCAAGCTACGTACGCAAGCATTTCCGCAGAAAAGAGTCACAGACGTGTTTCGTATACGCGTGCGAATGCATTATACGTGAAGGTGGTAATGTGGGTAGTTTGGTACGCCAAGACGGGTTGACCTGACAAGGAGTAAAGCCAGTACGCGGGCTTAATACAGCTGCTGTGCCAAGAGGTTGCAGTCCTCTGAGGCTACAGCGTGCACACCTGCAGGGCTGAGCTGCGGGCGTGTTCAGTGGACGTGCTTGTTGAAGCCGACAAAACGGGATAATTTGGCAACAGCGAAGCACGGCCCAGCATGAGCCTGGCACAGGGATTGCGCGGACTCCTGCAAGGTCGCCGTTCGCGTGCAACGCCCAAGATGGTTGTTGAGGCTGTACATACGCCAGGTGCCGTCTCCTGGACACACTGGCCTGCTCTATGCTCCGGTCCACTGCTTGCAAATGGTCAGCTGTGACCAACGCGCAACGCCTATACCAATTATCAGCCTCAGCTTCTGATTTGCACCCATCCAACTTTTCAAGTGTAGGTGCCATGTTTGTTTCGACCCGGCCTGTGATGCGGTCAGCCTCGGCGCTTCGGACAATGAATGTCGCCGTGCGTCCAAAAGCAGTCAGCAGCGGCGAAAGCGACCTTACTGCAGTTCCGACATCTGGCACACCTGTCAGGAAGCTGCGAACTCTTTCCAAGAAGAATGCGGCGTCTGCAAAAGCCCCAGCCGATGCCGGGCAGGCCGAAGCGACACCCGTGGCAAGTCGCGCGTCGGGGTTGAGCGCGGAAGAAGCTACAGAAGCTGAGCAAAAGGTTCGAGGCTGCCTGTCACACACTGTGGGGTCCGTTTCTCTGCCCGGACGTGTGCTCATGTAATGGACGTCGACTCTGGCGTGGTTGAACTTGCGTGATATTGTCCGCCAGGCCCTTTAGGCAAAGGTAATGCGCGTAACGCTTACGCCTGTGTCACGGATCGTACCGTTTCTTTAATTGGCTGTGATAGAATTAAGAGATCGGCTTGATATGTGGAAGAGCACTCGCTTGTTGCGGAGCTCCTCAAGGCCCTTGTCGCCCCGCGACGGTGGATGCCCTGGGTTTCGGAACTCATTCGGCGATACAAGGAAGCTTTGTTTTACTTCTGACGTCTCGCTTCCTGCAGAGATCGGCGCTCCAGGCAAGCATCGGTCGCCTCACCAAGCAGTTTGGCCCGAACTCCCTCATGGCCGTGGATGGAAGTCGAGGCGTGACACAGCGAATGTGCGATGTGGCGCCAAAACTGATTTTCTACTATTCGTTGTTGCCAATTTGTGCCGCGACGTCGGTCTCTCCATCTGAATCTCGGCCGCGACGCTGAGATCAAAGATCGCCAGCTCGACTGCTCTGCACAGGCTAAGAACGACGAGCCACCGCGTACCTTTGCTGCTCATGACTGGTATGTTGTTGATTGAGCATGCACGCGAGTACCTCGTCTTGGGCCGTGCCTCGTAGCAATTTCTGCGACACCAGTGGTCAATTTAGCAGACCTCACACAGCCCACAAATCTGATGTTTAGGGAATAACTTCAGGGCTCAGCCTAAACCGTGACTGCTAAGATTGACAGTGGGTGACACGCAGTCGCCACATACACAAGAGTGCAGTACGGCAGCACGTGTCAAGTGGGCACACAGCTCCAGCACGATACTACTTACTGTCCCTACAATTGTGACTTGTTGTGTCTTGTCGGGACAGCAGGTCGCCCTTGCAGCAGCCACAGGTGCTGACACAGCAGCTGCAAGCGTTGAATGGGCGTAGCATCGGACCTGCTCCGCTGCCCACACGGCACAGTCTCTATGGCTTTGGTGTGATGCCCGATTCCTTTTCTTTTTAGAACTCTATATATAATTAATAGCCACAGATTGGAGCAGCCAGCATCTGCCCTCCGCCACAGCGCCCCCTCGCCACCGAATCAGTTTCCAAATCAACAGCCATCCCGAATCCGTCAGCGCTGAGCCATCAGCTGCATCACCATCTCGCACAACCCTTCAATCCCGGCGTGGGTGACACTGTTCCGTGACGGCGTATCCTGGCAGTGGCGCACAAACACTCACCACCACCCACGCCTACGACCTGCTCTGCCCTGGTGAGCAGCAGCCAGCAAATAACCACAGCTTCATGTTCTGCTCCTGTCGGCGGCGTCCTCCGTGGTGCTCGGGTGGTCCCCGATCCACCCCCAGAACCGCATGCATGCAAACCTCCAGCCCGGCGCCCAACATGCGGATCTCCCAACACCGACCGCACGGGGTGCCGACACCCATGCATGCAGCGCCAAAGTGACGGTGTCGAACGCATGCATGCAGTGACCGCATCTCCACCGGCTGCCTCACGGTCGACGGCATCCTCGGCGGCGGCATCCCCCGCGGCCGCGTCATAGAAGTCTTCGGCCCCGAGTCCAGCGGCAAAACGACCCTTGCCCTCAGCATCATGTCTCAGGCACGCCCCCCCCCCCCCCTCTCCTGCCACGCCCTCCCGCCGGTGACCATGCATGCGCCGCCGTGCGCAAGGCGGCAATGGCTGCGTGGTTACGGGGGTCCTCAAGTGGCCAATCTAACAGTGGTCATGCAGGCGCTGAAGCAGTACCCGACCGACTCCGTCGTGCTCATCGACGTGGAGCATGCATACGACAAGGCGTACGGCGACAAGCTCGGCCTGCAGAGTGACCGGTTCTATTATAGCCAGCCCGACACCGGAGACCAAGCGCTTGCCGTGCGGCCCCCCACGCCCTGCCTGTACCTCCCGTTTCCTTGTGTCGGGAAATCCGGCCTTTTGATACCACACATGCAATCCATTGAAACCGGGTTCTGGGGCCGCACTCCGAGACAGTCAGCTGCAGAAAATGGCTGACAGCTTAGCAGCGTAGCTGTGAATGTTCGAGATGCTGAGGAAGGTGTCGTGGGATCAGCCTGTGTACCAGTGCTGGATGCTTCCGGACTGCGAGGATGGGTTGAGTTGTATGTTGGAGCCTGACGGGAGAGTGCTGCGGGGATGCTGGGTGAATTTCCAGGGTGAATTGCCCCAGACCTGATAAACCGAGATTCTCCGTACCAAAGCCGCATGGTTGCCCATCAGCGCGGGCAGGACGGCAGCGTGCTGTAGCAGCGTCGAATCGATAGAGCGGCTGCGGTGCAGCTGCACTGAGTGTGCAGAGTGAGATGACTGCGCTTACTGCGCTGAGTGACAAGACTGTCTCGGGTCCCCGGGTCACCGCGATTTGCACCCAAACAATGGGATGTTTGTCAGGGGGCGGGTCACAGGCTCCGGGGCTGTCTTGCAGACGGTGGAGGAGATCATCCGCAGCGGCTCAGTGTCGATCGTGGTGGTCGACTCGGTGGCGGCGCTGCTGCCGGCGTCGGAGATGGCCCGCGAAGCCGGAGACCCTCAGATCGGTGCGCAGGCAAGGCTGATGAGCAACCACCTGCGCCGCATCGCCGCTCACGCCAACAAGCACAACGTCGCGGTGCTCTTCATCAACCAGCTCCGCATGAAGGTCGGCGTCATCTTTGGCAATCCCGAGGTGCGCCCCCCGGCCTCGTGCCGCTGCCGCCGCCGTGGCGCCGCCTGTGTGGTCAAGTTGCAGGGATCGGCTGCAGCCGAGTAGCTGCAGGTGTAGGTGCCGCATACCTACATCTGCAGCCTGTCACAGGTTGACGGCGTCCGCAGGGCTCCGAACGACACGCACCAGATTTTCCGGGACCATTTCTACGTGATGCGCGGAAGCGCGGGCTGTCAGGGTTCTGCTGAGGGTCCGCATAGGGTCGGCGTAGGGCATGCATGCATGTGCGTGTGAGTCACGGTCATGGTCGGGGGAAGTTGCCCGGACTGCGCATCTGCCGCATGGCATGCGTGCGGGGTTGCGCAGCATCCACTCGCCAGCCGAGGAAAGACCCGCCCAGCGCTTCTCGAACTGCCGACCCCACCTGCATGCGCACGAGCGTCAGCGGCTGCACAACGGCATCAGGCCATGCATGCACTGAGCGACACGCATGTCAGGCACCGCGTCGAAGCATCGCCGGCGCGAGCGTCGGGGCCACGTCGGCGGCGCATGCATGCGCCGACGGCGGCCAGTTGCACGGCGCTGCTGTGCTACGCCGTTGGCTGACACATGGGATTCCGACAGCGCATGCATGCAGACGACCTCCGGCGGCATGGCGCTGCTGTACTACGCGAGCCAGCGCATCGATGTGCGGCGCAAGGAGGTGATTCCGGGGCCGGTGAAAGACGGACCCGCGCGGGGGATCCGCATCCGCGCAAAGGTGGTCAAGAACAAGGTGGCGCCGCCACACGGGCAGGCGATCGTCGACCTGTACTTTGACCGGGGGCTCGACCGCACGGCGTCGATGGTTGACGCAGCAGTCCAGTGCGGCGTGATGGAGAAACGCGGCGCGTTTTACTACCTCACGGAGGACGTCACCGGCGACCCTTCCGCATCGAGTAAGAGCTACGCGCAGGTGAGGGCTCGGATTGAATGAGGGCGGGGGGGGCTGTATGCAGTCTTTGATTTAGCAGACCTCCCAAGGTCAACAACCGTGGTTTTTTGGGGGCAGCTTTCAGGTCTCAGCCCCAAACAGGTCTCAGGCCCAAACAAACGCGGCTACGAGTAACACCGCCCGAATGCGTCGCGTGCGCCGGAGCGTGCGGTGGGATATGCCTCCCACGGTAGGGCCTGAAAGCTGCTCATGGAACTGCTAGCGGCAGCGTTTTGTTGCCGTCTCTCAGGCGTCTCGCAGGTGCTTGTGTTCTGCCAATACCAATGGGTGTTGTGTTTGCACTCTGTGGCACGTGGGTTGAGGGGTGTCCAGGAGTTCCCACATGTGTTTCACTCTCGCGCAAGGCAGGCTCTGGCACTGCATCAGTGTTTGTGATGTTCAGTCTCGCGCGGCGGCAGGACCCTCGCACCTGGTTATGAATCTGTGTGATTTTCTGGGCCCGCGTGGATCGCGTGGATCCCCAACTCGACGGTGCCGGTGCCTCGCGGCCTGACCAGGCCGGTGTCTGACCAGGCCGGTGTCTGACCGGCATGCATGTGCAGGGGAAAGACGCTGTCTCGCAGCTGCTGGAGCAGGAGGAGAATCAGGAGCTGTGGCAGAAGATCTTCGACACAACCCTGAAGAGGATGACCGACCCAGACGCGGCGCCAGTCGTCGATGACGATGCTGCGGCGTCTCCGTTCGCCGGGCTGCAGAGCGGCGCGTGAGACCGGGTGGCTGAGGCGGCGAGAAGCATGCATGACAGCCGCGCCATGCATGGCACGCACTAGCGCACGCATCCGGTTGGCCGTGCGACGGCCAATGTTTGCGGCGCTGTGTTGTGAGTGTGCTGTGCACGCTGTGTAGTGGATACGGGGGGTGTGATCGCACGACAGGTGGCGATGCGTCGTGCATGGTTGGATTCTGTGCAGCGCTCATGCATGACGAATGGCTGCAGGCCGGTGTGGTGGAATCCAGCGGGTGGCGTTCACGCTGTGAACATGTCGCGGGAGCTGCGCTGGGGTTTGTGCTGTGCCGGCAGGATCCGGTGGACACGGCATGCAACGCTGACTGGCGTGCAGCTAACGCCGGCACGAACACGCAACATGTGCGCAGGGCGTGCCGCCGTATCATGCATGGGTGACGCGAGGACGCGCTCCGCAGGGGGATCGCCGAGCGGAGCTCCATCGCGATGTGCCGAGCCGCCGGGCGGGGGAGATGCTGGGCCGTTAGTTTGCTGCAATGCTGTGTGCTGCGTGCTGCGATGTGCTGCTGCATGCATATGGCGGATGCGGGACTCGGACCGGGGGAGCGGAAGGTAACTGGTTTTGCTGAATCGGGACAAGTGGTGCAGGTGTGGGTCTCTGGTGTATGCCGAGGGGGAGAGGGGGGGTGCGCATGCATGTGTGCGGGTACGCGCCTCCTGCTTCCTGCATGAAGTCAGCGTTTGTTGGCGGGGAGATGGTGTAAGCGCAGCGGCCGCGTCAGGCTGGGCGCCGGTGCAGCAGCTCCTCCGGGGGGTCGACGCCACGGCGAGCATCGCGGTCGGCCGGCAGCCGGCATGCATGTGTGAATGAGAGCGTGTACCCGAGCCATCATGCGTGCTGGTCACCGCGGCAGGGCCATGCCGGTGTTTTCAAACGGGGCCTCTGTAACCTTGCTGGTGAGCCGGCGACTCGTTCGCGCATGATCCGATGCGCACGTTGAATTCGACGCCTGTTCACGAACACCTGCGGTGGATATGTTGCCTGTGCACCCTGACAGACGTCCAGGAGAGCTGGGCTGCTGCTGCTGCCAGCACAACGTCCCGCTGCTGTGCGCCTCGTGTGCGGGACCCTGTCCACGGGCAACGGTCGGACAGTCTGTGCCAGACTCTGTGGAACTCATGCATGTGGCCGACATGCATGAAGACCAGCGTCCGCGTAGCGCAGCTATAAGGTTGTTTGCCCCCCCCCCCCCTGCGATTTCGGGCACCTGTGAGTGGGCAGCTCGTGTGATACAAACCGGCGTGGCTGTATGAAGTGGCTGATCATCTCAGAATTGTAAGTTACAGTCCAGTGTGATGGAATAAACTTATTCATTATATAGTGTAGCTAATGGTCAGTACACACACAGTCCATGCCCACTCTCTCGGCATGTCGGGCTGACTGGTCCTGCCACATCACTGTACAAGGCGTATGCTGTACAGAGCATCTCTAAGTTGAACTCGATCGTGGTAGCTGTTCTGCCATAGTCAGCTGTTGTGTCACAGTCAGCCGGGCATAATGAGACGTCATGGCTGCGGTGACTCCAGACTCCTAGCATGTCTGTGTGAGGAACACACGCACGGCAGGTGTGCGTCGTAGCAATGCTCTGCACATGAATACCCGTGGCCTTCAGTGTGATGCCGGAATCACCAAAAGTTTGCCCAGTCGTACCGGACACTTGTCAATGTGGAGGCTCCACTTGGCGGTGGTACCGGCAGCATGCGTACCGGCAGCATGTGTAGTAGGGGCGCTGTGGCCGATGGCCGATGCCCGATTGGGTTGGAGGCGCTGTGGCCGATGCCCGATTGGGTTTGGCGTGATACCTGAGTTGTCTAAATATATTCTTTTTGTACCGGCAGCATGTGTACAGCGGCACTCAGGCTGGGGCTCGCTCGCAAACCCGCTCATACCTCGGTTTGCCTTGATGCTTCATTCCATATCGTTTCTTCTTTTGACGTTGCAGCCCCCGCAAAAAACGGGAAAGCGGTTTGTTTTTCCCGTGACTATTCTGCGGATCGCGAGCCAACAAACGATCGCGGAGATGACCCACGGGGGCAGAGGCTGCTGCTGATGAGGATTTGGCGGCTTGGCACGGGGACCTCTGCTACATCCGTCGACACCAGGCTGCTAGCTCCCTTGCTCCCTACATGCATGAAGACCTCCGCAGGCTGCTCCCTTCGACACCAGGCTGCTTCCTCCAGGCTGCTTCCCTGCAATTGCAGGAGTTACTGCAGGTGAGTGGAACCCCACCTCTAGATCTGTGGGCTATTAAGATACGATATTGCAGCAGCAATGTGATCGTAGTTAGAGAAGGTGTTTACAGAGGGATGTCAGTGCAACGTTGTGCACTGTGTAAATAGTCTTGATAGCCTGGTCGAATGACCGCAGCAAGCCCTGAATAGTCGACACTAGATGCATGTCTAAGTGTCTAGAGGTATGCCCTGACTGGCACACTATGCATGGGACTGGCATCCATGCATTCATCATAACATGGGCACCTGGCCAGACGACACGCGCACACGCCGTGCAGCTGCCCCGAGTCTAGTACACTCAGCCAACACCACAGCATGGTGTCATGTTCATGTAACCTCATGTACGCTACCAATGCTGATCCAGTAGCTGGCCGTGCTGCCACCGCGCAGCGCGCCACAGCGCAGCGCGCCACAGCGGCAGCATGTGTGTGGTATCACACCAGCCAGTAGCCTACTGTGGCAGTAGGCATTTCAGCACACACGTTGATCATCGACTGCGATTCTCTGGTACCAGTGATCAGGGCATCTCAAATCATGGTATGGTGAATGAGAGCTGCATGGAGGCGGTGCTGGCGCTGGTACGCTCACAGTGGCAGACAACGGCACTTCCTGTGATGCCCGAGCTCGTTCCATCGGCCATCAACGCCTGCGCCCGATGACACGCCCTGTGCTCGTCTGGCACCAGCTACAACTGTTGCACCAAACGCACCAGCTACAACTGTTGCACCAAACAGATCCATCGCTCGCCAAGCCGAGATGCTGAAGCGCGAACCCCACAGATGTCCATGGTACACGGCAGCTGCAGGCTCCGCAAGAGATCCATCGGACTGGTGCCGCAGCTGCCACAAGCACTGCATGTACTCGCTCTGCAGAGCACAATGACCACCGCCTTCCTGCTGGATCCACCGGCAACAGCTGCTTCTGCTTCAGTAATCCAACG
The DNA here is from genome assembly GCA_032360965.1 of Ulva armoricana. NCBI lineage: Eukaryota > Viridiplantae > Chlorophyta > Ulvophyceae > Ulvales > Ulvaceae > Ulva > Ulva armoricana. The sequence goes on from JAUMHO010001094.1 coordinate 13,255, forward strand.
GGGACTACAACATGCAACACATCACTTCAGTGCCAGACTTTGGCTGCTAGGAGAAGCCCCATGCACGGTTACCAACAGCACATCATCATGCATTGAATGCATGGGCGCTATCTGCACCATCTGTGCCTGTGCCATGTGTTGGTGTTGGGCCAGGGGCCACTGTGGAGCCACGCTGCAGGTGTTAGGCTCTCACTCTTAAGTAATCACACATCAGATAAGGCAGCCTGCGGCGAGGTTTGTAAAGGCAGGTGACTAGCAGCACAATGTTCAAGCTGCCGCGGTGTACAGGACAGTGTCGCGTCAGGGCAGCAAAGGGGCATGCACTATGGGATGCGCCAGTGTGGTTTTCAGCGCCTGCAGTTCATCCGGCTATCACAGGTCTGCAAAGCACGCATGCGCTGCTGAACCACACCTTCCCTACAATCATCCACCACCTCTCTGCTTCACCGGCGTTGCCTGATAGGCGAATGTCTGCATCTGTAAAGTACACCGGTTGAGCTGAAGCATGGCACAGTGGTGTTGACACTGTGTGGCTGCTGAAGCAAGGAAGCAACTAAACAAGCAGATTGGTGAACCGGTATCAGAGCTGAGCCAAGCCTGAATGTTGCACAGTGCGCAGCAGTTCTCTGATACAGGTTGTGTGTGTTGATTCAGCACGTCTGGGTGGGCTCATATCGTGCAGCACCTAGACACCTGAGATCAATACGATGCTAATCCACGGGATGGCAATGTCTCCTATATACCACTGCATCAGTACAATCAATTCGCCTGTCGGTCGTGCAGGAGATCTGACAGGTTCGTGATTGGGGCCGGTTTAAGGTCATCTTCACAGACCATTGTTGCGGGGATGGCTGGGCAAACAGCACATTCCCCTCAAGGCTGCCAAACATTGATGGAGTTGTCAGACTTTGGCGTTTCTGCGTGTGATCTATGCTCTGAAGTGAGCTGGGCGCGCCTGCAGTGGCAACAGGCATGCAGCAGTCGACCATGTACAGCACTGTCTGCATTGCTGTCGCAGGAAGCAGCTCTCGCGTCGCTGCGGACATTCCAACATTATAATTCAGAATTTCAACGGGAATTGCAAGAGTCATGCAAACCAAAGCAGACCAGATTGCTTTGATCATGAGCAGGACAGGCAGGAATGCCAGTTGACCAAATGTGCACATCCACACTGTTGCAAGAGCACAAATAAAAAAAAACCCATCAAAGTTCATCCATAACCAGTACGCAGCCTCTCGACGAAGCGCAAGGTCATGGTCCATGCCCAGACCGTAGCTGTCGCAGACTCGCACCCAACGCAAGACCTAAAGAGACACTGAAGTAGACATACGTAGGCGCAGGGAGACATACAGGTAGTATCACGTACGGCGGGCTTCTCGGCACGTCGTAAGAAGGCCAATCAGACAGGCAAGGATGCTGCACGCCCGCGGTGCTTACTACGCGACGCGCTTCATTCGGCTCACATAAGCAGAGCGCAAGCATCACCACCACCTGTATACACCAAATGCTAGACGGTCACAGCTGTAGGGCAGCGGAATCATGGTGCGAGCTCGCACGCATCGCTTATGGACGCCCTCTGTAATGCAGGCTGCAGCGTTTCCTGCACGTTGTAGGAGGCAATGTCACCATACGATTGAAATGGCTTACACAGTTGCTTATATACGTACAAGTACTGGTGCGGCAGCATCTTCCGCGTTCGGGGCCGGTGTTATTGAGCATCTTGATACACAATTCGGAGACCCGCAGCACCATTCCAAGCCACGCCCTATCTTATCGGAAGGATACCTCAGGTGCGTGAGGGAACGACCGCAACGTTGTGATGCCGGCGCACCAGTTGTATCCCGTGCCGATATCCACTGCGTAGTACACGCGCTTTGCATACTCGCTGACTCCTGAGTTCTGGATGATCCAATTCCCACCGAAAACAATCACTGCTCAACATTATCACCTTGCGGCAATCGTTCGTGGCAAGGCATGTGGCACAGTGTACGGCAATGTGTCTGTTCCCATGCGAGTATCTAGCCGTGTGCCCTGTCTAGCGATGGCTACAAGGCGCCTCAACAAAACACGTATGCAGGCCGACGTCGGGACGCCACCATCTCGCTGTGGAGCCAAGCCATCACGACGCACATCACGAAGCGTCTGCCCCGGCTCCACACATCCCGGGCCCACCCCCCCTCCACTTTCATCGTTTTAGCACCGCAACCATCCGTTGACCCCACCATGCATGCGCGCTCCGCCCTCCTCTCCAGCCTGCTCCTCCACATCATTGCATGCATGAATGCGGGAGCTGCCTCAGGCGCTCGCACGGGCGGCGTGCATGGGCTGCATGCATCTTCGCACGCGCGGCAGCTGCTCCACGGCCAGGTGCCGAGCGGCGGCTGGGCCCTGTGCAGCCGATGCACCCTCGTCTCGTGCCACCCTGGCGGCACGTGCACCGGCCACTGCCGCCGCAACGGCAGAAGGCACAACTGTAGCGGCAGGATCTCTGGCGCTTCGGTCGCCGCCGGCATCGACGACTTTGTCGTGACCGCCGTGGCGCCAAACATCGGGTGCACAATCACGACGGGCTGCAACCTCCCGGCATCGCAGATCGCGCGGCGCGGCAGCTACACTGTAGCCACCTCCATCAACGGCACCGCCACCGCACACTGCGAGGCCGCGTCCAGCCTGTCTGGCGAATTCGGCGCATGCGTGTGCTCGTACCAGTCTGTCGACGGCAACAGCGAGCGGCGGGGCCTGTGCGAGGTGACAGCGGCTTACGAGCCGAACGTGACGAGGTTCGACGGGTTTGTGGAGCAGGTTGCAGCGGAGTATGGGCTGGAGGTGGAGGTGGCGGCGGCCGGGGCGGTCCGGTATGCGAACGAGGTGGCGTTCGTCACGGTCGCACTGCAGCCGGTGCTGGTTAATGCTACTGTGGTAAACGGGACAGATCTGGGGCCCGATATTGAGACAGGCGGAGGGCAGTCGGCGCGGGGCGGGGGGACGGTTAAGGGGCGGGCACGCCGGGTTGGCGCATCTCGTGGGGGGTGATCAGATCTCTAGATTAGACCAAATCAGATCAGATCAGATAATACCAGAGCAGATCAGACCGGATCGGATCTGATTCACTCCAGAAAGACCCTTGCACTCACACTTTGCCGCAGGGTACCCGCAAAACAGGTCCAGTACGTTGAATTTTGGTGAACTTTCCAGATTGCTCTGTGGTCGCGAGCCTGAGGTTCGCCCGAATGACTGGTGAACAATGGTGACAGATGTGTAAGTTGCAGTTGTGCGCCTCGGCAGTGATGAGGCATGTCTCATGACTGAGATCTAGAGGAGCGCAACACAAGTATTATTGCGATCGCATATACTCCGAAAATATTTACACACCCATTCATCCTGGAATCACAGCATCCAGTCAGTATTTCTCTGACGGTTTCATGACTGCGTTCTAAAAGACATTGGGCGGCGCAGAATCCTGTGGCACAGAATATGGATATCCGGCGGCGCAGAATCTCTGCTTGATGATCATCATGCACACGACCAGTTGAAGGTCTGCGCGGGTCAACGTCACCGAGCAGGCCCGCTCGGGGGGTGACTACAAGTATAGTATACACGCTTAAAGAAGACGTAGAAATGGGTATCGCGCCAGACCTAACCGCGCATCACAATGAGCGACCGCCGTGCCATCACCATGCACACTGCAGCGTCTGATCCCGCATTTTCATATGCGCACAGTGATGCCCGATTCCTTTTTTTCCTTCTTCCCTATGGACAAATGAGCGGCACAAAAAATGCTGTAATGCGCATGCATGCATCCCCGGGCACACCGCCGGTTGGAAACGTGTCCCTGCAATCTGTGTACCGTGCGACATGGGCTTTCTGATCACCCAGCTATAGACCCTTTGCACGGGGAATGGAGAGGCAGGCCAAGGACTCCTCGGAGGTGGTCGGTCATGATCAGCACCCATATTTTGTATGCACCCTGCTAGCAGTACTCCGTGAGGAAAGCGCAAAAGCCGAGGATGGTGCCAGCGCATGCGATGCCCTGTGGCCGGCGAGGCGGGTACCTGTACCTGTACCTGACGCGTCCAGCTCCGCGGCCACAGCGATCGCGACGTCGAGGTCGTCTTGGCAGTACACTCCGCACTTTGCCGGCACGACCTCCAGGCCGACGGTTGCGGCGCGCTCCGTGAGGGTCCTGTAGGTGTGGCGCAGGGGCCCCCCCCGGCCCTGCAGGGTGCAGACGTCGGCGTACGCGTGGACGGACGCGTCGGCCGGGTCCGCCGCTGCTTTTGCCGATTCGAGGGGTCCCTGCAGTGTCAGTGCGAAGAGAGGCGGGGCGATGGGTCGCCCTGCTTCACCCCGCGGGATGACATGATGGGAGCCCCGACGACGTGCAGCCGGGCTGGGGAGATGCTGGCCTAGCTATGGATGGCGTACGGCAGGAGGGCGAGGGTGCGTTGCTCGACTGCGTCGCGAGCATGGATTGGGTGCGGATAGAGCCGCGTTCTCGAAGTTGAGGGCGATGAAGCCCCCCTCTGGGTCGTTGGTGAGGGCTGCAAGAAGTGCATGTCCCAGCGTCTGGGTGCCGCCTTTGACCCCATGCCTACCGGGCCTGAGGCAACACATAGTCATGCTGCAGTGGCACAGACGAGAGGCCCGCCGCGGACGTCGACGCACAGCTGCGTGTAGAGACTGGCTATGCATACTATTAGTAGTAGTACTACTAATAGTACCCATATGTTTCTAGGCAGGCGATGGGGCGCACGCCGCTGTCTTGTTTGCGGAATGGGCAGAGGCGCGAGCTGAGGAGTTCTGGGATCTGCGGGAATCGGCCTGCAACAATGTCGTTCATGAGGCGTGTGATGGCCTTTCTTGCAAGTGGGCAGCCACGTGAGGCTGCGGGGGACGCTCGGATGGGCTAGTTCGGATGTGCCCGTATCACATGGTGTCCAGCCGCTGGCACACCGGGGGCTTTGCGGGATGAGAGGCTGCCAGTGCTGATGACTTGCTGGACGATCTCGTACGGCGCGTCTGTAATGTCTGGTGCTGCGGTGGTGATGGTGAGGTCATGAGGGGGGGTGTACACATGTCTGGGCGGGTGCTACGTGTGGGTGGGCGTCTTGCAGTTTCGGCGTGTCCGCTGGGAAGGGGTCGTGGGCGCGATGACACCTGCAGCTGGATCGAGGCAACCTGCTGCAAGTAACAGATTGTTCATGGTCAGTCTGAAGTGCATGCGTACTGCTGTATGGTGCTCTGTGGTTGTTTGGGCCTGGGCGCGCGGCGGTGTCGGCGTGGGAGGGCGGTGGCGGTGGCGGTGCCGGCGGGCTGCTGTCCGCCCCCTAGGGCCGGGGGGCGCCCCTGCGCCACACCTCACATGTACACAAGACGTCGCATCATCGCGCAAACTCCATGTATCGTAGACTGTGGAAACTCTACTCACAAGCTACCATAAATCGCATGTTTAGACATGGTCCGTCTGCGTGCCGCCGCCGAGCATGTACGTATACACAGCGACGTCGCCGACGCGAGGCCACAGCAAGGCGTACTAGTAGAGAAGGCCGCCCGGGGGCCTTCCTGACCGCCATCCCGGGCGGCCGCATGACACTCGGTGACGACATGTTTGTCGTCGCGGTGTGGCACCGCTTGGGCCACCGCGTGCCAGATCACGTGGCCCCGCCGCCTTGCAAATGCAGTGCA
>JAUMHO010001105.1:0-18925 GCA_032360965.1 Ulva armoricana
AGCAGACATATCCCTGGACTCATCCTATCAGGCTAATATCCATTCCAGTTTACATCACCGAAACCATGTTGTGATCCTGGATCGTGGCCCATAGGTTAGTCCGCGGTGCACACATGTTAGGCCATGGCCATGCATGAGGTGCATCTAGGGGTTGCTGATAGGGACGGTGAGGAGATCCGGAGAGATCTTATGAGTGATCTGGTAGGATCTGTAGGCATGATTGACCTGTGTTTGGATTGGACTCAGTATGCTATAACTACTCTTTCATGACCAATACTGCATTCAACCTAACGTCTAACATCTGCACGTGGTAGAAGTATACCGATCGAACCTGTCTGGTATGACCGTGCAGTTGTCCCTGCCTGTCCGATATTTCGACATCCGATCTTGCCTATGGGCCTCGATCCTGGTTTACAACATGATGCACAGCGTCATCTTGAATAGAGAGGTGTTGAAGCACTTTAAATGGGTCTAGGAGCTGTGGCTAGCATGGTTACAATATATACTAGGACGAACAATTGTGGGAAAGTGCGTACAAGCGGGCATCATGTTGTGCATGTTGTATGTCTACAAGAGCATGTGGAGAGATTGAAAATTGCTACATCTGGTGCACGCCATGGCCATAGGCGCACTCCTAAAGTTGCTAATGATGTAGGTGCTGCTGTCAATGAGTTCGCACTGCAAGAGTACCAGCCGGGTCTTCGGCCGGAATGGGGCCCTGAGAGGCGCACGCCGAGCCCGGATTCGTCTCCGATATCTCCGACTGCTGGCACCACTGGTGCAACTGTTGTAAACCAGGATCGTGGCCCATAGGCCAGACTGGATGTGGATACACCGGACGGGCAGGGATACCGCACGGTCATACCTGACTGGGTCGATCGGTATACTTCTACCACGTACGGATGTTAGACTTGGGTCGAATGCAGTCTTAGTCAGAAAGAGTGATTACAGCATATTGACCTTGGCTTATATCACTACATACTTCGGTCAATCATGCCTACGATCCTACCCAATTGCTCACGAGATCTATCCGGATCTCCTCAGCGTCCCTGTCAGCGACCCCTGGATACACCCCATGCATGGCCATAGCCTAACATGTATACACCCTAGACTGACCGCTGAGTCATCTTGCATGTCATGCATACAGGACTGGGCTGTATCACAACAGCAACAACTGTGTTACCAACTCGAGTTGTTCTTCGTGGCAGAAGTTTCACTGACGTAGGAGATGCTCACATCGTCCCATCATTGAGCGTGGGTTGTTGCTGCATGAGGGTGTGCGCAGTCCTTCACCTACAAGTTCGGAACATTCTGCATTGCGTCTTATGAGCCAGCCCCTCCACTTCATCCTGCCGCTATGGAAGTTGCTGTTCCAGTGCGACGGTTGTGAGGAGCGGCGTCCTCTGGCATCCTAGAGGGTGTACCGGATCTCATGGGGCGACGAGCGCGGGAGCTAGACAGGATGGCGTCTGGCTCAGGGAGAGCTGCCGGGGAGGATCATGCACACGAAGTCGGACCGATTTTGCGTCCACTTGATGAGGAAAGGGTGCCTGCCGTGCCACTGCGAACAAACCCTTTTATTCGTTAACGTTTAGTATCTGTCGAAGCTGCTGTGAATTGCGCTGGGGTTGAAACTGAGGCTAACCCGGCTGCATAGAAACTGAACGAGTTCCCTAGTTTGGATGCATGTGAGCAAGCGAATTCCACAGTCTAGAGTGCTATTGACTGGTCTGAAGATGTATCGGCTGAGGCTGATTGCGTGACATGTGATTCAGAAAAGACAATGCCGACACAGGTAAGTCCTATCATCGGCAAGACTGCGCCAGGCGTGTTGAATCGCGCCGGGTAGCTGCTCCCAGGAAGAGAGCTACTGCCTTGAGTGTGTTGTAACTCATAGGCGGGTTCCGTCCGCAGGCATCTAGAACAGATTACATACACGCAGGGAGACAGCGCAGCATACCTTGCTTAGGGTAGGAGACAAGGTATTGCGCAGTCAGACAGATGACATGTGATACTTGTTGACGAAAGAGTTATTACAGGTAGTGGCTCATAGCTTATATGGCCTTGGTCTGCCACAGATACGAACAATCAAGGATGATCACTCAATCAAGCGTAATGCCTTACGCGGATCTGCAGTGATCCGCCATGCATGCAGTAGTGGCGCACAGCACCGCGGCCATGCATGCATGCCCGGCACTGTCGCCCTATTACGACAGAGTTATGAGCCAATACTCAACTGTTGTGAAAGCGCCTCGGTTCGTCTCAGCCGAGATCCATGAATCCTCGACAAGCCACGTGGCAGTAGCCAGCCCGGCAAGATAATGACCCAATCCGGCACGCTATGTAGCGCGGCCCCGCAACATGGTATAGTGTCACCAAGACACTGACCATGCAGGTATGTTCCGAAGATCTCAAGCGTCATGTGCTAAGTATATCGCACATTCACATAACACTTTGGCCCGAGGTAACAAAAGTATCTCAGGTATGCACGCGTCTCCTCGCTTCCGCTGCACACACGCATGGCACTTCATAACTGCAACCGCCTCCTTGTAACTGCAGAGTGCTTCGTATTGCTCTGCGGGGGTGGTGCATAGTGTATTGGTCACGGGGTGCCGCAGCGTGGGGATCGCATCGGATGAGGGAGCAACTGTTAGTTATTCTTGGGACTTATGTATAGTGTACGATCCAGGCGCATGAGCGCTTAGGTCCGCACACGCACGTTCCAGTTTCTGAGTGCGGCGTCCCTTTTCCACTTTAACTGTCTGCTGGACGACAGTGTTGGCTGTTCGCAGGGTTGTCTTGAGACTTGCTGCCCCGTCCGAGTGGCGGGGGGAGCGCAGGTCATGTGGGACTTGTTTCCTGCGTGAACAGGCCTCCCTTACTACCGGTGTGAACCATGGCTTAGACATACCAGTGACTATGGTGCGTGATCCAACGTTGCTGTTGGCAGCGTCCACCATGATTGCACTTACGCGCTCAGCAAGCGTGTCCACACCCTGGTCGCCGGTCTCAAGTGTTGGGATTTGCATAATATTTGCCTCATCGGCCAAATGCTGCATGCATTCTTGGTAGTGGCGGCGGGCGGCCTGATGGTGCAATTTTCCAGGCACTACTGCCACATTTTTTGCCGATTACTAGGAGCTTTTGACTGTCGCAATGCACAATGCATGATGACAGGGCAGTGATCCGATGCGATGTGCCCGAGTTTCTCCTGGTGTGTTGCGTGGTCCACGTATTGTGTAGCAGAGTGGTGGTTGGGTAGCTGCGTGTGTGCCATGTTGTCGTTTTAGCAGTATATGATCAACTACAGACGAGCCAGTGCCGTTGGCTGTCCTTCCATGACCTATGCATGTGGGGGGTGCATTGCTGGTGCCGGATGCGGATTCTACGACATTGTTGACGCAGAATTGTAGGAGTGCCTCGCCATGCTGGACCAGGTTTTGGTCCCGACGTCCAGGTGCGAAATGTCGTAGCTGACAGGGCATTGATGGGTGGAATCTGTGTGCTACTCGAGCGTGGAAGTCGCCAGTCAGAACCACACGGCCGCGGTGGGTGCTGTGATGTTCTACATAGTCCTGGAGGTCAGGGATTACGTCACTGTATGTTGCGAATGGGCGTGTGGCCGCAGGGGCCAGTAGGTTGCGCATGGTACCGTCGAGCAGTGCACAAATGAGTAGGCTACCTGCAGTTGATAGGCCCACAACCCAACCAGGATGGTTAAGGTTGTTGTCACCAACTAAGGCTTGGACTGTAAGTGCATATCGGTGCCTTGACGTGTTGTTGCCGCAAACTGTCCATGTTACAACACTGTACGGCATGTTAGTCTCCTAGCATTTCAGGCCAGGTATACGGAGGCAACGTACATATCCTGATCCCGGGACATTCCGTAGATCCTCGCCCAACATGCTGCAAATGTTGGGGGTGCGCAGCGGTCCTGATTGTGTATGGGGCCGAGGTTGGTCACAAAAGGAACGGCATCGTTCCGGATGATGAAGCCTGTGCCGCCGGTGCGTGCTCCGTTCTGGGGGTGTGCGAGGGTGCCGGCATATGTGTCTTCAAACACATGCGGTACATTACTTGCATCCAGAAGTCTGGTTTCTTGCACGATCAGGATGGCCACGCTCGTGTTTTCTATCAGTTGTGCAATCGCACCGATGCGGACTGCAGTGGTGTGGGGGTCGGTGGGCCACCAGGTCGCGGACATTGAGCGTCCCAATGTAGTCCTGCTCGTGTGTCACTGAGCGGAGCTTTAGGATGGGTGAATTGTAGTGTTGCCGGTAGTCGGTGTGGTTGTCGTTGCTCGTTGGAGTGTGTGCGGTGGCTGTGGCAGGTAGGAGCCCTGCAGCCCTCCGTTATTGTCCGTCCGCGGATCACTCAGTACGGCGAAGCGGTTGGGGATGACATGTGTGTGTGCAGAGGCGGGGGGCCTCACATGTGCCGTAGCGCCGCCTGCGTTTGACCATGCCATGTTGGTCGACATAGTTGTTCAACTACAACATGCATTTGATGCGACGGTTCACGCGTAGGTCTCGGAGTCAGTTGCGACTGCTGCATATGGGCCCCGGATCATGTGCACCGCACCGCGGCGTAGCCAATTGTTTTTGCACTCTGTGCCTGCCCCACCCTGCTCTAGGCGCCGGTGGCCACCATCCATCCCCGCACCAGGCCAATCTTCCACGCCCCCCCCCCCCCCCAAAGCGGGTTGTGTGCCCTCCTCTGCCCCCCTCTTGCCTCCAATCACATCCCCCGATTAGAAAGCAAAAAGATGTAAAATGACATCGGTCATCAGGCCAAACTCAAACGGGCATCGGCCACAGCACCCCTACCGGTAGGGGCGGACAGGTCTAACGCAGGAGCAGAAGGGGGCACAACCACAGGGGCGGCGCCAGGCAGGGGTGCTACACAGTGAAGCCACGGCTTCAGGGCAGACATTTCGGGCAAACACAGGCCGCGCAAAACAAGTGCAGGAAGAGGCTGCCGAGTGCACACAGCACTGGAGACACCCAGCAGGAACGCTGCAACCAGACGTTGGCATTCATGCATTACAACGCCAGGGGGGGGTGACGCCCCGGGGCACCAGCGGGGTCAAGGAGGAATGGACGAGACACGCCGATGCGACATCCACCGAGATAGAGTCATCAGGATACACAGCCTGCAACACTTCTTCTGCCTGGGTGCACCCAACACAAGCCACGGCAAGGTCCTTGCGCACGACGCTAACAACGGAATTACCGTCCGAGCAAGAGATACAGGGACACGCGAAGAACAAGTATCACCCCCCTTGCCAGCCTCCCATCCCCGCGCAGTCTCGGCTATTCTCACCCACGCCCTCGCCCAGGATCATGCCGATTGCGGCGCCCCCACAGAGGTGGGATGCCGTATCCTCGGTTTTGCCGCCTGGAGTGCTTGCCCGCGATGTTCACGTCTGGCGACGGTGGGATTGGCATGCAATTGTCTGTGGCTCGCAGTTGTCTTGGGCATGTGGTGTTCTGGGGCTCTGCTGACAGTCGAGTTGGTTTGCGTTGTCTTTGCTGTATTTGGGGCATTGTGAGATATCTAGTAGTTCGGTTTGTTTGTGTATTGTTTGGTTTCGTTTGGTTTCGTTTGTTTGCGTGGCTTCATAATCAAGGGCGACAGTTTTGGGTGTGGTGAATGTTGTGGTGCATGTGCCTGCTTTGCTTGTGATGGCTTTGGTGTTCACCCCTTGGCGAGGCCGGGCTGTGGCATTGATCTCCGTGTAACACGCTCCCGCCAAGACGTGGCAAAAACCGATGGTCTGTTCTTTTTTTGCCGTCACGGACCTGACGGGCATCACCTATCGCAACACTTTCGTTAACGCGTCGTTGGCCAGCCATGCCCATGCAACCGTATGAACAATTTTGTCCATCATGTGATGCGGTAGGCACGTAAGATCAGAAATTTGTGAATGGCACGGGACGGAAAGCTGATGAGGTCATTGTCGTGCACGCCCTGCGATCTCAAGTAACGCATTCATTGCAGCAACCACAGTCACACAACAGCACGGCATAACGTATTTCACCATGGTCGGATGATAGCGGCACGGCAGCAGGTGCCCCCCCAAAAGATGCCAGACGTGCAAGTTCAGAGCACAGACACGAAGATGGTGCCCACTATTTTGGTTTCCAGCGAGCAGGAATTCGTAAAGGAAATGTCGTTCACGGACGCGATGGCTGTGTACATGGGCATGGAGGTGCCCAAGAGCATAGATCCAGTAGCGGAGGCGGAGGCAGCATTAGCGTACCTGGAAAGCCTTTGGTTACTCTGCAAGGTGATTTCGAAATTATAGGTTCAAAACTTGACCTCGTTTCTCATGGCAGCAGAGTTGAACGGCTATATTGTCCAGGACGCTGATCCAGATACGTTCAGTGAAAAGAACTACAGTAGAGGGGATGGCTACTACTTCACTGCAGCAAAAGAGCTCCATAACAGAGCATTTATGTCGGCAAAGCCCGTTCACAGGCACAGATCAACTGGTGAGCTTGGCAACAGGACTGACAGAGATAGTGCGGATGCCCTGAAGTGGCCTATACAACAGCAACAGATCTCTGTGAACAGAAATGACATATATGCAAAAACTAGAACACCTACGGACTGCGACAGGTAAGTGTAAACATATTTCACCACTCCATCTACAAGGCCGCACGTCGGTACTGCGAATATGCAGATCTGTTCAGGAGCGCCGTGACGACCAACAGCGATGACCACGTTGATTCCGTTCTTGAAGAAGACATTAAAAAGTTAACCCTGGTTATCGAAGAAGACTGCGAAGAGCATATCGAACGGGAGAAGCAGCAGCCACTTCTTAAACAGCTGATTAGCAGTGTTGCAACAGTTCCACATGGCGATGCCATCCAGAACCTCCGGGCATTTGTTTCCAAGTGTGCTGACACATGCTTTCTGCCTTTCTTGGATGCAGGCTCACCCTTGCTTCTGTAGTTCCATCTTTATTTGCAGGGAGAAGAATGGTGGAGCAGGTGTTGTGGCCAGCTGGAGAGGAAACAAACAGCAGGCTGCACGCATTCTTTCAGCAGATGCACAGCACGTCCTAGATGAACTGAGAATTGCAGAGCATAGAGCCTGTATATCATTGGCAAGACTTCAGAGTGCAGCACAGCAAGTCAACGAATCACTGGAAATATGTCATAAGTCACTGGAGACAGATCAGAAGAGCGAACCAGTCCTCAACTTGAAAGCAAAGCTCAGTAACTTGTTCAAGTGTATGAAGGATAAGGTATCTCTGCACCAGTACGGCACAGCTTCTTTCCCCCCGCTGCCTTGCGCCTGTGTGGAAGGTTTGAATCTGAACTCATGCAAATACCAATGTCTCATTTGGTGCAGCTCCAAAATGTCAATCCAGAAAAAGGCTCATTCGGTAGTTGGCAGGGTTCTACTGCTAAGTGGACAGAACCCTTACGAGGTTCGCCGGGAAGTTCTTAAAGGTAATATTCAGGAAAATCTCAATCTCTGCATGAAAGGAACGGTGGAGGCTGCAAGGGAACAAGTTCTGCGGCGACTGTTATATGAACAGCATACATGGTCAAAAATGTTGCAAGATATGGCACAAAAGCAGGTGTGCAGTAACCTTGCCTTGTGGTGTCCGTAGAGCCCTGGTCATGTCTGCCTGAGTTGACTGTTAGCGAACATATCCGTACAGCGTGTGCTGCAAGGCTGCCGTAGGACTGGTGCAGAACTATGAACTAGCATCCCAACACGAGATGGGCGGATTAGCCATGGACGAGAAATTGGACAATTACATGCTCAAGCATACCAAAGATCAAGTGGAAATGCTGGACCCAACTGGCAGGAAGCCAGTTTTGCCATCACAGGCAGTGCGTGTCAAACCATTTCTTGCACGTCAAGGAGTTTCGAGCCCGTGTCAGCCCGCGTACAATGGACCCAACATAGACGTATCAGATTCAACAGCTCCTGAACGCAAAGTAAGCAAGGATCAATTTAATGGCTCATGGGATGCAAACCCAGAGGCAGGCGAGAAATTTCTGTCTGAGCAGGTGTTGCCGTTCTACCGAAATCTGCCCACACTGTCAACTCACTATTGTAAATACCATGTTTTGGACTTCAAGCATGATACCACATTGTATCGGGGTCGTGGAGCTCAGCACAGTTACGTGGTCTTAGTGCTGCAGGATCTTGGTATGAATCCCCATAGCAAACGCATGCAGACAATGCATGAGCATGCTGTTTCTGGTTTGTCTGCAGGATTTGTTGCAGACCCAGAACAGGTAGTATTCCAGGATTTTCAGCTCGGTTCCACATACCGTACGTCAGTGAAGTTGACAAACGCTTCTGGAAAGAGGTCAGCCTGCAGAGTCCTGGAACCACTTGCAAGCGTAGCGCATGTTCTTGAACTTCACATGGATCCTTCAGGGTTCCTCAATGCAGGGATGTCATGTCACATGCAGTTGAAGTTCAAGCCACGCTTGAATGAAGACATTTCCATCAGTGTCACAGTTCTCACAGATGGGGGGAAAGTCATTATCCCTGTTAAGTGCGTGCGTAAGCGAGCAGATGTATCCTTGTCAGCATCCAAGATTGACTTCGGTGCCTGCATAGTCGGCGATAAATGTTTACATAAAATCGAGTTGAGGAACTGTGGGGCACTTGAGGTACAGGGCTACATTGCACACCCAACTGCATGACGTACACAACAGCGCCACGCCTGCTCTTCATGGTTGATCGAATTTTTTTCAATGCATTGTTCGACATGCTCTATCCAAAATTTTGTGAATCTGGTTGCTTCCCTATCATCGTGTGCTACTTGAAAATTTACTGCTGCGTCAATATCTCATCATGCCATTGACTGCTTCCCATTCTTCAGACGTCTCATGGAATGTGCTCTGCAGGTGAAGTATAATGTTGAATTTTGTTTTATGAAGCACTCACAATATCAACCAGTGGATGTTGCTGTCTGCGAAAAGACCACTCCATCAGCAGTATTGAGCAGCAAAGACAACCTGTTACGGGTTGGCCCATTCACCATCATGAATCGAAAGGGAATCTGTGCTGGTTATGCAGCTGTACAGATCCAAGCCACGTTTGAACCAGATGCAGTGAACGAGACGCAAGCCGTGCTGGAGATTAAATGCAGAGCACTGTGCACAGATGCTGAGGAGGACTGGGGGTTCCTTGTCCATGTTCAGGTGCAGAGTATCCACTCATAACGAATCCAGGGCATATCCTAACCCTAACAGTTGCAACTTTCTTCTCTCCGTTGGTAGCATGCTGGCAGGCGTTGTGCTTTTGTGTAGGGTGCAGGCTCAGACTTGCCTATCAAGGCCAACACTGATATTCTGGATTTCAAGACTTGCATTATCGGGAAAACGTACCGTGGACAGATATGCCTTCAGAACAGTTCCAAAACCGCCATGAAGGCGCTCATCAGTGCCCCGCTTTGTACCGCAGGCTGTATATCATTTAATCCTGATTGCGCTTTCGTTCAAGGGGATGGGCAACTTCCAGTTTCAGTCACCTTCACTCCCACAGCAAACACAGTATTGCAGTGCAGCAAATACGCAGCTCCAGATGACCTGAGGCTTGAAGTGCCAATCACCATTACAGTTCCAGAGCAGCCCTTTCCCTTGAATGTCATGTGCAAGGCATCACTGACCAATCAAGATCTCCACTTTGATTCTCACACCCATGACTTGGGAATATGCAAGGTTAATGAGCGTACGGCATACCCTGTTTTAATCAGCAACACTACAAAGCTTCAGCAGGAGTTTGCCGTGACAGTTTCACCATTAGATGTATATGTACAGCCATGCACAGGGTGTATCCCGCCCATGCAGCATGTTCAAGTCAATGTCATCTTCACTCCGAAGGTTGCGGGTGTGCGTAGCTTTCAGGTTTTGGTCAAGTCCTTGTGCCTCTCAAAAGCCACACTTTCCTTCCAAGCCATTGTGACACAGCCACAGATGTCTCTATCCCACAGTCTGGTGAAACTCAAGGCTGCTGCTTTCTCAGGGTATATCACTTCCAGTGTTATTCTACAAAATCATGCAACGGTGTCACAAAAGTTTGCATTTGAAAACACAAAGTCTGGTGTGTGTATCACTCCAGCATCTGGCTGCTTGGCAGCTGGCTCCAAGCTGCGTGTGGAAGTTCATTACAGCCCAAAGGGGCTTCGGGTTTTGAAGATCCTGGAGCAGAATGGAAAGGGGTTAGATGCGGTGCCAGATTGCCAGCATTCACTGTCTGAGATCTCGCACAGGGAGCAAACCGTTGCTTTCAGGCTTCCGTTTCAACCCTTGTCTCATATTCTTAGTTGTTTTTTTTGTGCCTCTGGACAGGATCCACATGATGCTGCTTGCATAAGCTGGGAAGTTCACACATGTGAGGTCACACCTAGGGCTGTCTTGGTTGGTGCCTCGGTGGACCTTCACAGCGGACGATTTGTTTGCGACTTCGGCGTGTTACCGATTGGATCGTCCAAGCACAAGACTCTGTTTTTACTCAACATGCGCCGCGATGATCTGCACTTCAACTTCAAGCCTACGAATCCTTTTGGTCCATTTGAGCAAGTTACTGCATGTTCCAAGGTAAAAGGTGACGAAATGATACCACTTAAATTACAGTTTGCACCGAAGTCAGGAGGAGAGTACAGGGAGCTGCTCCATGTTGAAGCAGGAGCACTGTGTTTGCTGTGTGAGCTGCATGGAGCTGCGGAGGAGCCTGACTGGAACCTGAATCTGCTAGATGTCCCCGCAGACATGACGAGCCGGGCCAGTGCTGGCTCACGTGCACTTTTACAGCTTCAGAACCCATGTCCTTTTCCGTCTTCCTGTACTCTGGAAATTCCTGCCACGAGTGTTCCAAACATTGGAAGCTGCCCATCTGTTGTTTTGCACCCATGTGGCATCACTTCAGCTGCTCAAACTGCTGCAGATGTGCAGCTCAGTTACACACCAGACTGGCAGGTACATCTCAAACTTGAATTGAAACTCCCAATGCTTCGCAAGTAAGTGGTGAAGTGTCATGGTGGTCAAGCTGCATTACATCATGCATGCAGGGACCACATTTGGATCAAACTATCAAGATAAACCATCCTGGCGAAAGCAAAAAATTCGAAGTGTTTGGATCTATTCAAGTGGGAGGTTTGAGAATCTTTGGCGGACAGCTATGTAGTTTTGGTTTGCGGTTGCCACCTTCATTACCACCGGCTGGTTTGTGCCCGGATGACAAGCCTGCTGTTGTGCTGGGGTTTCCAACTGTCAGATGGGGGGAGAGTGGCTCCATTGACATACCGGTCTGCCGTCTACTAATATGACATGCACATCTATGTACTCCGCTAGGGTGCAGCAGTCCAGAGCCAGTTCCAGTCCGTATCCGGTCAGCCATGTGCAGGTACAAAACATGAATCCGGTGAGCTCAGCAGGAGGTCCACCAGCAATGCAGGTGACATTCCAAAGTCTGACAGCCCAGGAACGGTTGATGGGGTGGGAGATTCGTCCCACGCAGCTCAGGCTCAGCTGTGGTGAAACCCAGTTGGTCAGTATCACCCTGAAGCTCCTTGATCATGTGCCTGAGGCTTGTGCCGGAGCGCTTGGCCTCGTTGAAACGTTCACGCTTACCCTGAACGGAACGCTGCTTAACATAGATGCACATCCATCTGCTGAGACACACATCACTCTGGCAGTGTCGGCTCATGCTGTGGCATGAACATCTACATTTATCCCACATCGCTTCCACCATTTATACGAAGGCGCTGGTAACACTTGAGATGTCTATGCATCTGCTACCGGTGCTCTGAAAGCAAATGGCATGTGACCAGGGTGGTTGGTGGGGCAGTCACACTTCAGGCTGGGGACAGCACACAGTAGTAGATCTGAACGGGGTTAAGTATGCCGGTGTCAGCCAGTTTGTAACATTTCTGATATACTATGACGTTCTTGCATATCTGTCAAGATATTTACAACAATCTGCTATTCAACTTCATACGTCAACCGAAGAGGGTTTACTGTGATGGCCTAAGGATGCATAGACTGGCAACAAAATCATATACTACGGCATACCTGGACTGAAAATATTGAGAGAAGTGGAATTATTGCACAAGCCATACCTTCACTTGGCTGTAACCTACAAGAAACTGCATCTCCAATCTCCGTGATGTCCAGATTCCACCATGGAAAAACACTACTTGGCCACACTGGTTTGAGTTGTTCGTGATGGCCCGTCACGCCTCTCAGAAGGGCACTGTACAGACGATGCTGTTCGGCCACCATACCCTCTCCGGCCACCCCGATTACCACGGCCCCGCATTGCTGGCCTACTACTGCCATCTACCTCTTTCGTCCTGCGCTCACTAGTGCTGGTACTCTTTGGGGCTGGCGTAGGTCCTTGTAAGCTCATGGCGGGCTTGCTTGGACAATCTGCATTCAACCCAATAGATACACATGGAACATGGACGGGCTGTTGCTGCATATTATCTATAACCCAACAGTAGTACAGGCAGGCAACAAAGGTACAAGCACACCGTCAAAACCATGCGTCAGTGATGGCATGTAAGAGCGCTCCATGCTCCTGCCAGCGATCTGACCACGACCCTTCCCATTTGTTCGCCGCTTGTCAATTCGTTGCTCTTGCACATGCTTCACTTGACGGCTTGCTTCACTTGACAGCTTGCCAAGTTGAAATGGACCATGTGAACGGCGAACAGGCACAGTTTCCCAATCGCCATCTCCTTCGTCCACAGCACATGTAATATGCAAAGATTTTACCTGCTCATACAATGATGCAGGATGCACTGCTGGGAAATCCATGAGCAAGCTCTGGCTACCTTCTTGTGACGAAGTATTGCTTTCGCCAGTAATACACTCTGTCGGTCCGCACTCCACTGGTGCCACATGTGGAGGATATGCTGCATTGCGTTCATTCATTCGGCGACTCCAGTGATTATGCCACATGTGCGGTTGCTCCAAAGGATGCCATACCTGTTGAGAACCAGTGATTAACGAAAAGAACATGGTACACTGGGTCAATGTGCCAACACTTTCACCAAGTCATACTCTGTGAGTAGAGTCCGGACCTGGTGCAACTCCTGTTCCTTCCGAGTAGTTAGGGCGGGAGGAATACGTATACTGGGATCTGGCAGCATGTCACAACATATGACCGTAATGTCATCTCTGTCCCGTTTCTCCTTGGCAGCTGATCGCAGCCGTGCAGCTGCTTTGGTGTGCTGCAGGTCTCTTACACGATGACATACAGTTTTCCCGTTGTTGTTGAAAGCATCCCACAGCCCATCTGACGCAAGAGTGATGCGGGCGCCAGCTGGCCCAACACATACCTGACTGACTGATGGCTTGGCAGTGACACGGGCGCCAGCATGTCTGTCCCCTATGGTCCTGCAAGAACCAGTTAAGTATGAACCATGTTGCAGCGAAGGTTTCGTTTCAAATTCGTTTTGGAAGTAAGGGACGGTTGCACTTGCACAGGCGCATGCATACCTGGACATTGCTAGGCCGCCGGGCCAAATGCGCAACGGACCGCACGCATGTCCATCCACCTCTGACTGAGATATTTCTCCCCCCGCATGTTCCAGCCGCTTTCGCTCGGACGAATTTTCGTCAATCCTGTGATTTCCAGAGAGCTGATGAACACCACTACCACAGTCAAAAAACACCAAGGAATCCCCAACATTTGCTGTCACAACGTCCTTACCACATATGATGCTCACAGTTGCTGTTGTGCCACTGTCCTGCATCAGGAGCGAACTTGTTTCAGAGAAAGCATCAACACGGGGCTTCATGCCACCATATATCCTCCTGACCGCAAGGTCTGAGACTGACAGGTTGATCAGGCATTAGAACGTCGGATCGGAGCTCCTTGCACGCATGCAGCATACAGATGCACAAAGTGCATCATGACCTGATTCGGACACAAACTCATGTATGTAATGAGTCTGGTGTAACATGATCTGAAGATGGACTGAGGCGTACGATATCTTTGCTCAAGAACTCCTCATCAACTTGCAGGAATGAAGCAACCAACGCCTCGGGTGCACACATAATCAGTGCGTCTTGAAGCAGTAGCTGGCCGACAGAAGGGTGACCAGATTCAGATAGCACAGTGTACGCCGAACAGTCGAGCAAGCCTGTCGCATGTTGCAGCTTTCTTCCAAGCTGCTTTTCGATTATGCCTGGGAACTGCAGACGAGTAGAACCGTCAGATGACGACGCAGGTCCGTATCCACATAATATACGCATTCGGCAGTATTGTTTGTGAGGGCTTTCGCTGCACCTGCTTTGAAGAAAATTCTGCGCAACGCTTCCCGCCGTGCCCATCAAAGACCCCCAGCGCAGCATAGTCAACTTCAACAAGGTCACCAAACACTGTGGCAGATGCCACCATTTTCTTGATGAAGTGAAAGTCTTCGCCTTTGAGCTTGAAGCATGACACCTCTGCTTTGACGTTGAACGCTTCCGTCATTTAGTGAGAATGCGTGTTCACAGAACTGTTGCACCACTGAGTTAAACAGACCTGAATCAACATGAGAACGTATGCATTGTCACTGTGTGTCGTACCAAGCGCGATAGTCACCGCTATGTTCGCTTGTGGGCTCGAATGGCCTAGCCTGATAATGGCCTGAATCGACACACTCAGGCCGGAAGTATTTAGTAAGTAGCATTACGTGGGTGAAGGGGCGGTGAATATGGTTGGTGGCAGCGTAAATGGAAGCCTGTGTACCCGCAGTGAGCGGCGGGATGCAACGACCGTGTTCACAGACTTGTCCACATCTCATTCCGAATCCAGCTGGTACACACCTGTGAATAGACGAAAAATCGAAATATGTGTTCAGGAAATGCCTTGATCAAATCAAATATTAACAATCTGCTTCAGTCGTGCACACCTTGCAAAGTCAACACCGTCGACATGCCGGTCAAGTACATCCAACCAGTGGAATCACTGTCAAGCACATACTGTATTTGAACGCAAGGCGAGGTGCCTTCTTTTGGAATCTATAGCGCACAAGCGGGCAGCCATGAGAGTGGTGACAAGGCTCACTTGCAAGGCTGGTCGCATTCCGGATTCAGGAGGACGTACACGTGATAGCCGGCAGTTCCCATGGTTCACCTCTCATACGAAGCCGACAGGTGCAAGCGAGGTTGGTCAAGAATGACAATCCCATCGCTCTGGAACAAGCTACGTCCACTATCGTCAATGGATCAGAGCACAGTTTGTTATGTTTCCGATCATGCTTCAATAGCTGTATATCTTTTATGCAAAAAGTGATTGAAGGTGTATTTCACCTGAGCGAATTGTTGCATATCGGTCGGTCGGTTCAACTGTCATCCGCGTTTGACTCCACCAGGGACACAGATTGTAGCGACGTCATAAGAGAGTGTTCTTCGCCACAGCAGTAGCCGCTGCGATGTCAGCTATGCCTTCACGCCAAGATCGGCAACACACAGTGGTTCGGCCATGACATGGAACTCCAGCCAAACTTCCGACATTCAGCCACAGATGCCCCGTGTGCGAAGTTGTTTTGTCTAGGTCTCTGTCCCCTTATCGAGGCCTACCGTCATTCAAGGCAGGGCCAAGCGTTCCACAGATAATTGTTGTGTTCTGGAGCGTGGCTCAGCATCAGATGGAGCCTCTGACTCTGATTCAAAAGCAGCAGGTGCAGCAGTGGCGGCAAAGAATCAGCTTCAAGATGGTGGTCGTTTACCTGGCTGTTTAAGATTGCAGTGAAAACGCTGCCGTGTCGATGCATGTGCAAGGTGTCAGCTGAGCTTGGTACTGTGCGACTTATGATCTAGCTCAATCATTACCTTTGCATACAGGACGTGTGTGGCTGTGAGGGTTTGACGCATGCTATTCAAGGAATGCATGGATGTGCAAGCGTGGTAAGCAGTGTTGGCATCCGTTCGTCGACTTGTTGAGAATGGCTGCAGCACTGCAACAGTTGCCTATGTGGTTATTGTGGCTGTTTGCTTGGCTTTTATCTGGTGGAAGGAAGAATCATCCTTCCTTTGGTATTTCTGTTACGTCAGCATTGTTTGCAGGCTGGAATGGCCAATCTCATTATCAGCCTGAAGAAGCAAGCGGGCATGATTGTGAGCAGCATCCTGGAGGCACACATGCTAGCGCAGCCCAAACTTGAATTTGCTGAACCCCTGGAAGTAGCAGGATTTGCTGCAAATTTGGTCAAATTCTCTCTTTGTGTAATGATGAGCAGCCAGGCGCTGGGCGATTGCAAGTGTCAGGCGCTCACAGCATTGCTTGGACATAAGTGCACATGGGTGGCCAGCTTTGGTGTAGCTGCTGCTATCGCTTGCTGGGCGCATGTGCCCAGTGTGACTCCGGAAGACGTTATCCTACATTGTATGTCACCGTGGCATGACAAGCCGTACGAAATGTGGCACATGTGCAGGTGTGTATGGGTGTCCGAGTCCCACCATGAATTCTGCGTACGTGCAGACATGCCATATGGCAACTGGGCCGGTTATGCAGACACTTTCAACACCACTGCAGCAAAGATATAGAGGCAGGCTTTCCTGAAATCGTCATGCAAAAGCTGCAATCAATTTGCCGTGTCCTCGAGACTCAAGGGGTTTGGCAAGATAGTAGCATGTTGTGGAACTTGATACCAGAACACTGCTTCCTGGCAGAGTCCGCTGTGCTTACGCTTCAAGTTGTGATGCCTGTGAAAGTGCTGATGCGGTCAGCAGTTTCTCTGGCAGTTGAATGGGTAAGCGTGCATGTCATCACACTGCATCGAGCAGGCGACAGTACAGGAAAAAATACTGGCTGCTTGATTCAGGTACAACTTGCCGGGAAACAGATTCTATGCAGCAGAAGATGTCACAGAGGCAAGGTATGATAATTTGTCACAGGTACCATTTTGCGGTGGGTTGTGCTGTGAACCAACACACGGGTACATCAGCCATCTGTGTGACATGTCCTGGTGCAGGCTGGTAGATGCAGCGAAGAAGACTGCAGCGTTGTAGTTCACTTCATGCTGGATATGCTTGATGCCATCCTCATCAAATCACTCCATTTGCTTATAAACTCTAGTCTTCAATCTATTTGCTCTCTCGCGTAAGTTCTTGCTGGCCTGATTAACACAATCAGAGCTTGATTTGGTCTACCTCAACTCCGTAGTGTGCAGAATTTTTGGTGCAATCAAAGCTGCCTCAAAAAAAGATCTCATGCTTGTCCCAACTGAACTGGTGCATCTACATGTGTGCCTTGATGCCGTATGGCATGTATCAGCACCACAGACCGCATACCACCAACATGGTGTGGTTGTTGGCTCCGAGGGCTACCGAAGATTGAAAGGTGTCTTCAATGAAGTGATGTTGGTGAACGAATCAAAAGTTAGGCAGTGGATCCATGAGACAGCAGAAGCTGGAGTTCCCAGACCAATGGCCACAGTCACCTACTGACCAATCGAATTGTTGAGGTAGGCGGCCACAAGCATGCAAAATTTCTCAACCTTGTATAGGCAGGATGTGCTAGATTTGGATCCATTCTTGGCATCAGATTGCTTTGTGGAAGTCATCCAAGGCTTGCAAGTATCCATCAGGATCTGAACGGTAGTGCGACACATGTGCAGTAGACTCCCATGTCTTCCGATGAACAAGGCACCCTCTGGCTTCCTGTGCAACAAAATCTCAGTATGCCACATTTCGAATCTGTGAAATCGGGCAAGGTTTTAATCACGTGCCGTGCCATCACGGCATCACCGATGCAGAAGAAATACGCCTGCTTCATTAGCCAGCGAATCGATGTATACAGGCAGCCGTACCTGCTGGTCAAGATACTTATTGGCCTGTTCCACGTCTATCATCGGATCTGTGCCAGACAGTAAGGACAAAATTGGTCGTACAGGTGCATCGTGTTGCCAAAAAGACCATATTGCCATCTGTTTGCGCTCAATGCTAGGAAGGTGTAAATACATCTCACATAGAAAACGAAGAGGTAAAAAGAGTAGAGAAGCTTCTGGATTTCCATGACCCAAGACAACACTAATGAGTGCCCGCGCTGTCATATCTGGGTTAATTGGTGCTGGTGCAGAATCCAAAACAAATTTCTGAACCTTGGGTGCTAAATCCGAACCGAGACCGCCATTGCTACCACATGCAAGCAACATGGATAGCAAGATGAATCCACCGTTCGAGAAGGAATGGACCGTGACCGGGTGTGTCAAATCGCATCTCAAGCGAAGGTTTTCCTGTTCCACAAAGGTTTCTAAACGACTCGGAACCAGTATATCCACAATAGCCGGTTGTAGAATCACAACGTTTTTGGGGGGCACGCCTTGTTGTTCCCACATTGATCTGTACCTAAACAATGTAACACAATGACTAGTACAGCATTCAAACATGCGGAGTGTTGAAAGCAGCATTGCAAAAACGTGACGCACTTCACCACGTCTTTCTTACGAGCACCAAACCACGGAAGCAGAAGAATGTGTTGATCTTGCCAGTGGTTCTGTACATCTGACGTTGCGTTGGCGACCAACCGCCATAAACCGTGTTGACGCGTCCCGGTAGAACCGTTCAGACCTCTCGCATGCTGTTTAAGCGCGTTAACCCGTCTCAGCATCATTACCCTGTTTCCTACGCTGTGATGGGTCGATACTCTGCGGTAAAGAATTCAATGTCTTGTTGTCTGCCATAAACACGCAATGGGAGTGGTACACACGCGAGGAACGCAGAAACCATTTATTGCGGTGTGTGCGGACCAGGCAAGCGAGTTAAAAAATCCCGTGGGCGCACCGTGTGGACCAAATTTGCAATCCCACGCATGGCGTCGGTTCAGGTAGCGACAAGGCCACCTCGATTTGCCGTGGCCCTGCCTGGCGTTGAGATGGAAAAGCTCGCTGTGGCCACTGCTTTCTCTTTGGCTATATTAGGAAGTGTCACGATGTTGTTCGTTGATGATT
>JAUMHO010001116.1:0-18922 GCA_032360965.1 Ulva armoricana
CGGCGCCAACGCGCGCTGTTTGCACGCGAACAACGGTGTTCGCCATGAAACATATTCATGAGGAGGTTAATAACAATGTTAAGCCACGGGAGTCAACATGGCGACACAAGCGGGCACCATTCGACTTGAGTCAAGTGCAAGTTGCACTTGGAGAAGTGCACCCCCATGTGGCATCCCCCTCATGATGCAGTGTGGACGTTGTACACTGGTGCACTGAAGCAGTGATGCAAACGGCGCAGCTTCCTCTTTTCTCCTCAACAAGAGCAAGGAGTTGGTGTAGTCCATCCTGGCTGTGTGTAGCATTGGTCCGTGGTACCAATGGCCTGTGGTACCACGTGCAGGTGGACCAGTGAATTATTTCCCGTGTTTGGTGGGCCTGGCATGTTGCAGTTCTGTTTTTTGATTGTGTATTTGTCTGTGTGTTGGCTGTGCCAGCTCAGGTCACCCCATGCATACACCCCAATTGCAAGACGTTGCACTTACGTTTTCAGGTTTACACATCAGAGTTTCCCAAATTTGCTTGCCCCAAAAGGGCTCCATGTGGCATCCCCCTCACCACCACCACCACCACCACCACCACCACCACCACCACCACAATGCGAGCTGCTCGCCTGGTTATCACTGGGTGGTTGAACATGGTGATAAAATCGGGTAAATCGGCCGCCGCCTGAATGGAAAAATCTGTCACAGTGGAAAGGCAGACTACAAAGGCAAACTAGCAGGCAGTGACACCAGGAACTGGCGATGCAAGGTGTTGCTTCTCATGTGAATGAGGGGGCAGCTGCTCAACAAGGCATGGGGCAGCTGTGAGGATATGAGTTCATGTTGTTTGTGGCTACACTTGTTTGTGGCTGTTGTGTGTGTGACTACTAGCGGTTTAGTGGTTTCTTTTCTTGCTTGCTGACGCCTGCTTTGGTTTAGCGGTTTCTTTTCTTGCTTGCTGACGCCTGCTTTGTTGCCAGACATGGTAGTTTGTGGCCACCTGTTTTGTGCGTCACATGGTCACCATGTGACAATCCTCGGTGGCCACAAACAACACCCTGGTTGTGGCCACCCTTTGTGCGTCGCACAGGGATTGAATGTCACCTCTGTGGGCTTTGCTGACTCGTGGTATTTGTCGTGGTATTTGTCGTCTATGGTATGAATTTCCGTACCCGCCATAGCTATAGACCACCCCACGCCTCCGCCTCTACCGATTTACCCATTACCCGTCTACCTGTCTACCTATAGAAGGGAATTCATCCAGACACAGCCATGACTCCTGACACTTCGGTCAATGCCACCCTTGTACAACCTCAGTAGCAGATGATGGTAATCTGGATATCACACACCATGGTAGATATATCTGGTTGTAATAGATGTTGTAATCTCGGTCCCGGAGGCCAGAGGTGTGGATGTCCTTATGGATATGGCGATGTAATCATACATACATAGGAAGAGGTCCTGAATGAGATCACAGCAGCCTGAAGTCACCACAGGATGAATTGGGATGATGAGCTGCTTGCGTTGGTAAATGGTACCTGGGAAGTCTGTGAATATGTCACAGGAACAAGCCCTTGTTGGGTCAATCTGGGATGGTACATGTGCACTCCCACATGTTGCTTTCAGTTTTACAGTTACATGTTGCCGTTGTTCATTCACAGTTACATTTGAATCACACCCCCATCCCCCTCTCCTGTCCTGATCCGTTTCACACCCGCCCCCCTCGGTGCAGGTGCTGTCATCCATTTCAGAAGATCTTGGCATAACCCTGTTGCGCATCTCCCTCGCCCCTAGGCAGCACCAGCGCTCTCCCCATTCCCCTGTCCACCCGTTCTCCCCCGTCTGCCCCCCCCAGCCCTTCTGCCTTCCCACAGCGCTACACTCGCTGATTGTCCGTGCATGGTGCCCATGCATTGAGGCAGACCTCATGTTCCCGCTCGACGTCGTCGGCAGAGACGCGGCGTCGGGAGCTTCCGTCCACCCTGTCGCGCATTCGCTCTCGCACTTCACACACGTGAAGCGCCTCACTGTCGCTTACCACGGCCTCGACAATGACACGTTTTCGTCAAACCCTGGCGAATTCTCTGGCGTTGCGCAGGCAGCATGCATGCTGCCGTGCCTCGAAGAACTCAACATCGTCGCTGGCCCGTCGGAGGGCTTTTCCGCGGCGCTCGCGCGAAACCTTCCAGAAGCTTCCGCGCTCACCTCGCTAACGCTCGCGCACGCGGTGCCACCGGAATGGGGGGCCCTCGGCGAGAGCGGCGCACAGTTCGGGACGGCGTTGCCACAGCTCCCGCTGCTGCGGCGGCTCACGCTGCGCAACGCGCCGCTGCCGCTGCCCGGCCAGCGGGTGTCCCAGCTGCGTGGGCTGTGCGAGCTGCACATCGCCACGACTCGCATGTCGGCGGCCGACGCGGCGGAGCTCATGCGCCAGGCCGGAACGATGCCGGACCTGACGTCTGTACGGTTCGACCAGACCGTGGCGTTCGTCTCTGTTTGTCTCCCTCTCAGCACACAGCCCGGCGCAGGCGGCTCAAGCCACAGAGCCGCCGCTGCGGATCCAACGGCCAGGGCGTGCGAGGAGGGTGGGAGCCATGCTGGGCGCAGCGGCGCAGCGTCGGAGGCCGACGCAGACAGCCCCCCTCGAGTGGGATTGTGGCTGTCTACAGCCGGTCTGCCCCGCGCGATCGGGGGCGTGACTCGGCTGCAACAGCTCAGCTTTGTGCACGACGCGGCGACATTCCGGGGGGAACAGGTTCCACCGCGATTTATACCGCGGCTGTGCACATGCATGGCCGCGTGCGGCGACCTGACGTCGCTCGAGCTCGCCGACGCAGCGTCCGCCACGTATACCGCGGATGCGAGCCTCTTCCGCAGTGTGCATGCGGACGCCGTGGCGCTCGGCGGCTTGTTGCCACAGCTCACGGCGCTGCAGTCGCTGCGGGTCGCCGGCATGAGGATGGACGCGGAAGGTGTGCCGTCGCCGCTCACGCTCAGGGTGTGGCCCGTGCCTGTACTGCCTAGCAAGTTCGCCCCCGAGCCACAGCAGCATGCATGCGACCGGATGCCGGGTGCAGGTTCGGCGAGCTTCACCGAAGGCCTCGCGCAGGCGACGCTTCTCCACAGCCTCACGCTCGTGGCCTTCGGGGACACCCTCCACGCGAGCCTGCCGCAGCAGGCAGCATGCCGACTGCTGCTGGCCGTCGGGCAGCTGACGCGGCTGCAAACCCTGACCCTGACGCGCGTCTGCGGCGCCCCCGCCGCCGCCGCCGCATGCCTCTCCGCGCTGCCTGAGCTCCGCTGCCTGCGCCTGCACGGCTGGGAGATGAACGGCCACGACATGCACGTCATGGCGCCTGGACTCGCGCACCTCTCCGCACTGA
The DNA here is from genome assembly GCA_032360965.1 of Ulva armoricana. Taxonomy (NCBI): domain Eukaryota; kingdom Viridiplantae; phylum Chlorophyta; class Ulvophyceae; order Ulvales; family Ulvaceae; genus Ulva; species Ulva armoricana. Next base: position 3,366 of record JAUMHO010001116.1, read on the forward strand.
CTGAGCTCCGGCTCACCGGCAACAGCCTGCGTGCGGGCGGCGCGAGCGAGCTGGTGCATGCGCTTGGTGACTGCCTCGGGCGGTTGCAGGTGCTCGCCATTCCACACAACGGACTCCTGGATGCCGGTGCGATGTGCGTGGGGGCCGCGTTGAGCCACGCAGTAGCACTCACGCGCCTAGACGTGTCTGCAAACGGACTCACTGACGCCGGGGCTCGCGCGATTTCCGCCGGGATCTGCGGCCGTCCGATCCCCGAGTGCGCGCCGACTCCGGCAGATCCGGCGGACACCCTGAGCGACACAGGCCGATGTGCTGCGACGCAGCGCGACGCGGCGGAAACGGAGGGTATGGTAGCTGCACAACGACCCCCGGCCGGCGGCGGCTGGGACGCGGACGCCACGAGTGTGGCGCGGGGGCCGCGGGGCCGAGCGGCGGCAGGTGGGGGGGGCAGCGCGCCCGGCGCGACCGCTCTGCGCTCTCTCGGGATCGCCGGGAATCGGTTCACAGCGGCCGGGGCGGAGGCGGTCGCTGCGGCGGTCCGGCTGCATGCCACAGTGGAGGAGGTGGTGATGGGGGGGGTGAGGGGCCCGGTCGGTGTGGTGGGGCTGCGCGCTGCGCTGTGCGCTGCGAACCCGCGGCTCCTGTTCCATGTGTCACAAGTGGACGAGCAAGCTGCCGAGGCCTCGTCATCATGGCACGGAAGTTGAGGCAGCGGTCTTTACCTCGACCGGCTCGAGACAGGGTCGCTCTGTCGCCACGTTGGTGACGAATGCGGTCAACATAGTGACTGGTGTTGGAGGTGCAGGAGATGGTTGGGGGGGTTGAACCCGGCACGTGGCTGTCGGCGCTGGCGGGTCTTACGGTGACGGGACGCAGTCCCGTCTATCCCGACTGGACCGCCGACGGTTCTGTGAATTACGAGCCGCCGTAAGCGGCGGCGCACGAGTTGGGGTCGCGTCATCAGGCCGAGCGACTGGCCCGGTGTGAACAGGGTCATTCGCTCCGTGATGGGCTGGTTTTCTTTCCGTTTTTTCATTGCGCGGTTTCTGATCCGCACCCGCATGGACCGCCTCGTTGAGCGGATGAGAGGACGCGTGGCGCGCCGGGCTGGGGTCAAGTGCATGTGCGAGGTGCGCATGCATGAGCACAGCGTGTGCCGCTCAGGTGTATCTGCGAGTTTGACTGTTCGGGTTGATGCGCTCGGCTGCCGCGGGTTAAGGCGGGAGCGCCAACGCTGAAGCCCCGCAGATGAGTTGGGTGCGCTTTGAGTGTGGTGGCACAAAACCCGACTGCGCGGGCTCCCGCTCATGCATGCCGGACAATCAAGACATCGTGGTGGTTGTTACCTCGGAGAAACATGTGCAGCGGCAGTGGATTTGTGAGCTTCAACGTCACGTTGTGCCTTCAGTGCCCTTGGACGGCTGGCAGTAATCACTGTAACGTTCCATCCTTCCCCCCCGCCGCAGAACATCCGTCACGGCTCCCATGTTGACACTGCGGGGGCGCTTGTCTCGTTTTGACCGTAAGCCAACGATCGCAAGAGGGGGTGTTCAAGTGATCACCAAACAATAGCGTGCTGCAGACCAAAACTGCGTCTGCAGACGCGCCTGCCATGCTGCCCAGCATCTGGAGTCACCTACCGACACGAGCCTGAGACACCTGGATCGGACACCACATGTAATGGTATGGGAAACATGGTTACAAGGTCAGCCGGTCCCAGTAACAAACCAGCACATAGGCTTATAGCTCACCCTGAAATCAGACGCAGTGCACGATGATGTGCCACACGGCCACACTCAGAGCCATGTGACACCCAGACACCCTCAGTATGTCAGGACTGACTGGCGTGCCATAACACGACTGCAGCTGCGCAGGACTGCGATGGCAGGGTTCACCGTCACACAATGCCACGTGGGTAACTATCAGTGTTGGGTCGATGTGCAGACAGCCGGGGGCCCAGTCCCTGAACATTAGACTCGGCAATCACGTCACCTAGTGGTCCCGGTTATCCGGAGGTGTCCGAAGTCCTTGTATAATCAGGCGAGTCAGTGTCCCAGTTACAGTTACCTTCACCCAGTTCCTCCGATGGCACAACACCGCAGCATGGTTCCGCCTCAAGAACGCTCCGGCAGCGTAGTCTGCCCCCACCTCCTCCCTCCCCACATCGGAGAGGTGCCCCCACACCTCATCAGGAGTGCTGCGGCCGCGGTGCCCCTCGACTGATTCCTTCAACGCTCGCGGTCAAGGTCGCAGCGGCATCAACCGCGTGGGACATCCTCGCACTCCCGTGCATGCCGGCGAGCTGTCAGGGCATGCCTTCGACTTTCCCTGTGTGGCCCAGCAGTAAGATGTGAACCAGTTGATGCTGTTGCTGTTCATGAAGGCCAACGCCACTGCCGACCACACATGAGGCTGCATGCCACCTCAGCAGAGCTCCTCCCCCACCCTTCTCCGGACCAAATCCGCATGCGTTGAGCCCACCGCAGAACGTTCGCCGTGCATGCGTCTGGCTGCATCTTGGTGGAGGGTGCATCTGGCTGCATAGAGTCAGACTGGCACAGTGTCACCGTACAGACCGACAGCGATGTTTGGTGTACCGTGTTTCCCGTGACACTTGAATCACCCCCCTCCTGTCTCCCATCAGCGCCTCCCTGCTCCCAGTATCGGACAACTGGGCTGAGCAGTACAATTTCCACGCAGGCCGAGTGTTGCAGCAGAACCAACGAAGAAGGCTCCGGAAGAGCGCGTCCTGTTTGGGCGTTGGTTGTAAGATCAGGGAGCTGCAGTACCTGACACTCTCCTCAAGTATGTTCCCTCTCTGTCCACCTCATCCAAACTCCGCCCGAGCAATGGCCCAGAAAGCCGCCAGGATATATCCGAATCCATCATGCTGCCCCCACACGAACCAGACCTGTTTGCATGGCGCGAGGCAGCCCAAGCGTGCCCAATTCCTCCCTTACTCCTCCACGTATCAGTTTCCCCCATAGCCTTCCATTTCTCAGCCGCGCACCGCGCCCACTCTGCCACAACTGTCAGCGGCACAGTAACACGTCGGCCTCAACACGGCATCTCCCACACGCACAGCCGCCACAGCCCCGGCCGCAGCACGCAAACCCCCGCCGCAGCACGGACACCCCCCCCGCAGCACGAGCACCCCCGCAGCACGCAAACCCCCGCCACAGCACGAACACCCCCGCCGCAGCACGCAAACCCCCGCCGCAGCTCGAACACCCCCGCCGCAGACACCCCCATCAACCCCACAGCCCCAGGAATGCAGCTCTGACGGCCACCACTGCCCCACACCCCCGTCTCCTCCCTTCCCACGTAGCCGCCATGCATCCTCTCACGTGCGCCGGCTCCGGCTCCCACTCACTCCACCTCCTCCCCCATCCAATCCTCCTCCGGACCAAGCCCATCCCACACCCGCAACAGCGGCCGCCACGTTGCAAGTGCGAACAGCGCGTCTGCAACCACCTCCAGCAGCCCCTCCGCCGCCGCAGTCGTGCCTGTCAGCTCATCCAGGCCGACCACCTCCGGCCACACCAGCTCCCGCAGCCCCTGCAGCACCTCCGCGGCGCGCCACACGGCCGCGACCGCCGCTGCCGTCACCCCCGCACCACCCACATCTAGCACTCGCAGCTGCTGGAGACCTGTGCTTGTGCATGCATGCTGCCCATGCATTGGTGCGAAGCCGGGCCCCCGCGCCGGCGACGCACACCCAGCGCGGGTGCCCTCGCTCCAGTCGCTCGCCGCCGTCGGACTGCCGCATGCACCCCAGTCCGCCTCGCACGCGGCCGCCGCCTCCGCCGCGCTCGCCGCGGTGGCCTCCGCGCAGAGCTGCCCCGCGAGCTCCAACACGGCGGCCTCGTCCGCGAGGGTGCCACCAAGGCGCAGCTCCTGCAGGCCGTTCGTCTTCCGCAGCGCGCGCGCGAGCGGCCGCATGCCGGCTGCCGTGATCCGGTTCCCTCGCAGATCCATGACCGCGAGCCCATGCATGCCGTCCAGCGCATTTGCGAGAACCTCCGCCCAGCCGTCGTCAAGCCCCGTGCGCGCGAGCGCCAGCGCTGTCAGCCCCTGTTGCCAACCCCGCCTCCACACGGTCACCGCCGAGCACGGGGCCGCTACGGCCGCGAGCTGCCACCCGCTCGTGTCCAGCCGCCGCAGCCGCGTCAGTTTCGGCAGACGCTCCGCGAGCAGCTCTGCGGCCTCGTGTGCATGCATGCCGCTCCACCGGCCCTCCGCCCCGCCGTCGCCGCCACCGCGCAGCGGCAGCTCCAGGGTTTCCATCCGGGCGCAGAGCCGCAGGCCAGAGCAGAAGAGCTGCAGGCCGGCGGCGGTGCCCTCCGCGTCGGGGAGCGTGAGGCGCGTGACGGGGCAGCTCTTCCAGTGGCCGCACGCAAACGAATGCATGCCGTCGGCCGTGAGGTGCAGACCATGGAGGGTCGCAGAGTGAAGTGTCCGGGCCAGCGTGAGCAGCGCGCCGCTGACGTGGGCCGCGGCGGCGGTGAGGGGAAGGCGCAGGGACAGGTGGTTGAGGCCCCGCAGCTGCACCAGGCACGCGGCCGTGGCCTCGGCAAGGGGCTGCCAGTAGCCACGTAGGCCGCGCGCCGGCACGGTGAGGCTGAGGGACTGCACGGCCAGCGCGGGGTTGGAGGCAGAGGGGTGGCGCAAGGGGAGGGCGACCCGGAAACGCGATCCTTTCAAGTTTGCCACAAGCAGAAGACACGGGAACACGGCGGAAACAGGCGGTTGCTCCGGTCAACTAGACAGCAGCTCCTGCAACGGTTGCGGCTGCCGGGATCTGATGGATCCAGGGATGGTGTTCCTGTTAAGACCGCGGGATTTGGCGCAGGGCGCAGGCCGGCACGGATGGAATGCATCGCTTTGGACAAGGGGCGGGGGAAGGGGGGTACCTGGAGGTGCGGCATGCATGTGGCACAGACCGCGAATTGGGCCGCCGCGTCGGGATGGCACAGCTGCAGCGCATGCGCCGGTGTCGCCTCAAACTCGAGGGCTGACAGCCGCGGCAGCGCGCCTGCCGCGCACAGCACGGCCTCTGCGGCGCCGGCCGGCATCTCTGCGCGCAGCAGGCGCAGCGTGCGCAGCGAAGCGAGCTGGGGGAGCCCGCGCACGAGCCGCTCCACCGCCGCCGCGCCGACGCGGCACCCGCGCAGTTCGAGCGTGGCGAGACTCGCGACTCCGATGATCGCGTCAGCCAGCGCCCGGCCCGCACCCATGCCCACCCGCGCGATCCGCGCGTCCGGGCTGTCCGCGCGCTCCTCCAGAACCCTGCCCGGCTTCAACCCTCCGTGCGCCCACGCACCCTCGGCCCCACCGCTCGCCGCGCCGGCCGCTTGGTCAGGAACAGGGTTGTCAAAGGCATCCCGGTCGCCCCAACCCCCGCAGTCGGCATCCAAACAGGCATCCGGCTGCGGATTTGAGAGTTCAGGTACACCCAGTGGCACGGCGGGGGAAGACGCGGGGGGGCGGTGGCTAGGCATCAGTGCGGTAGGGTGCGGCAGAGCGGGGGACCTATCAGGCGCCGGCGGTGCCGGGGTATCCACAAGGACGACGGCATCGTCCATGTGAACATCGAGCAGCATGAGGTGGCGTAGATGCGCAGCGTACGGCAGTGCAGCCACGAGGTCTGCGACCGCTTCGCCGCCAAGCTGTACAAACTCGAGCGCCAGCAGGGTCGGCACGCAGCACACGCCGCGCAGCAGCGTAGCGCGGTTCCCCGCACAGGCGGGGGTGGGGGGGGGAGGTGGGAGGGCGGTCGCGGGGGGGGTCGGGCGCAGGGAGAGTGCGGTGTGGCCTGTGAGCAGCGGCGCGAGGAGCGGCGGGGTGGGTGCGCTAGGCAGTATGGAGAGATCGAGTAGCACAGCTTTGCGGTCGTGGGACGCCGCGGTGCATGCATGAACCAGGAGCGGCTGGAGGGAGGGGGGCAGGGTGAGGAGGTTGTACGGGAGCCAGGTGGGGGGGGGAGAGGGGGCCAGGCTGGAGGGGGGGCCGTGCTGGGGGAGGTCGTGTGCATGCATTTCGGGGAGGAGTGCAGATCGGAGGAGGCCCACAGCGGCACGGGGAGGGATGCTTGTGAGGACCTGCATGCATGGACGTTGAAGACGGGGCGCGTCTGATGAGCGTGGATGGCGAAGAAGGTGATTGCAGTGCTCGGTGCAGGACTGGCTGAGGGCCCGAGCGCCGGGCGGGGGATGACCGGAGAATGGGGTCTTGAAATTTTCCTGGTCCTGGCGGAGTTTGGCGTGATGCACATGGTGCCTGTTTTACATGGTTACACGGTTACGTCACACCTGAACCACCCATTCCAACGTCACAGGCTTCGGTATGATTGCTTGTGCGCGAGCGTTGGCGCGAGGGCTAAGGCGGAGCTGCTGCGGGAGGGCGATTCCCAGCGCCTCGTGAAACGGGCCACGCAGCGCAGAGCCGATCTGAGCCAGAACGCCCTCGTCCATGCGCAAGTCTGCCAGCTGCACATGCATCACACACGTTGTGAGGTGGACAACGTAGCAGCGTAGTGCACCGATTGCATCCTTTGTTGCTGTTGGTGCCAGGCAGCATGTTCAGATACGGCTCCATCGTGCATGATGGCTGCAGGAGAGGCCACGGAAGTCTTTGAGTCACAGTTCTAGGGGAAGCTGGTTCATGTGCTGTCCAGCAGATGTATCAGCAGCAGGCTTGACTGTCCGATGGAATGCGACATGGCCAGCATGTGCGAGCCTGTCTTTTGCGAGGTACCAGTTCAGGCCAAGACCTACCATTAATTGAGAGATTAATGGAATGTGCGCGCCGGGAGTTTCCGACCGATCTCTGTAGCTGCTTTGCCTCAATGTCGTGGACAAAGCATGCGAGCCTTGAGACGTCTGTGCTTTTGGGGATGGTGACCCTGAAAATCGACCAAATGATCCGCATGACGGTATCTTCAACAAAGCTTCGTTGCTGGTTGAACGTGTAGGTCCGACATCGCTGCCTTGCGACTCGCTTGCGTTCAGCCGGAGCTTCTTTCTGGCTTGGCCATCCGCGAAGCAATCCTTCCCTCCTGAATTCATCTTCAAGGGCTACCAAAGTCCTTAACTGTATATGTTGGGATGTATTTTGTCGCAAATTCCGGGCTCACCGGCCGGTTGCAAACGTGGAGTGGACGACACACAGGAAGTGGCGTAGCGTGAGCTCGTCACCTGGAAAACGCTCACATACTAGTGGCGAACGTGCGCGCGATCCGTGCCTTTATCGTCAGGCGAAGGACCTCTCGCGACATCATCCTCGAGACTGGCCCGTACGACACTCATGAGCGGCCCTACACCACGGCATGGCCATCCAGCAACCCAAACATGCACACCAAGGATTGGGGGTCAGACGTCAAAGCCTTCACATGAAAAACAGCAACAAGGTCGAATCTGCAGCAACCGTTCAGCTGGGACACGTTTCCTTACAAGGTGCACTAGCCTTCGAAAAGCTTTTATACTGCGTCCATACTCTTACACCCGCCAGTCAACACAGCAAGCGGAAACGGCATCGTCATCGCTTGCAGCAGCACTAATGGCAAACATCCAATTGGGCGCAGACGGCGCTTATAATACATACGAGACACCTCGAAACGGTGACTCTCACACAATCCCATCTGACGAGCAGAAAATGCCAGGGAAGCACACGTAGCCCCTACCGTACACCCACACTACCTGCAGCGCCTCCACTCGCAACTTCATTTCTTGACGCCTGTTCCTCTTTCATGATACACCTCACTGGCGTCAAACTCTCTGCCCAGCAAGCTCCTGACACGCTCCTGACTCGCCGTGGTGCATGCAAGCACGCACGACCACCCAGTGCCTCCGCCTCCTTAGCCACCACACTACCATCCAATGCCATTGTTCTGGTTCTCGTTCTCCTGTCCAAAGCTCACGCTCTGCCCAACAACCTCTCCGTGCTCCCTCGCACTCTGCAACGGTGAACTCTTACCCCGCTCCGCCCGCACACTCTCCTCAAAATCTAACGCCAGCCGGTGCCGCATCGCAGCCGCGACATCCCCATGCACACCGGCATGCATGCCAGCCTGAGTATCACCCCTCCACACCCCCTCCCACCCCGCGGCCCCCGGCGGCACCTCCTGCTCGAGCCGCACCGCACTCACCTCTGCCTGCCACACCTCCCCATCAGCAACCCCGCTCCCGACACCGCCCCCCGTCCCCCCCCGCTGCCGCACCCCCTCCTGAACCCCCATACCGTCCCCCCGCACGCCCCCCCGGCCATTCGCAGCCATCGGGTTGTGCGGACGCGGCGTCAGATCGGAGCTAGCAGACACAGCCGCGTAGCCGCTCGGCTGAAACGGCTCGCCGCTGTTCGGCTGGAACGGCTCGCCGCCGCTCGGATGAAACAGCTCGCCGCGCCACACGTGCCTCCTCGTCTGCCGCGCAGCGAGGCCGTGCTCCAGCCACTCCCGATCCCCATTCGCCTGCCCGTCAACCCGCTCCCCCGCGCGATAGCTCTCACTGCCACTGTTCACCCCTTCGTCCCCCCGTGACTCCGCCCATGCATGCATCACGCTGGCCGGGTCATCCGGATCCTCAGCCGCTACTGAGCACGAGTCGCAGCCGTGCTCCTCCGCGTTGCGCACACGCGTAGGCACCGGCCGTGGCCCGAGCGTCAGCTGCTCGTCCACGGCCTCCGCCGCCACACGCGGCCCGGCGTCCACGGCCGCGATGCCCTCCCCGTCACCGCCAGCAGCCTGCAGCTGCGCCGGCCGGGCCGTCACCGCGCCGTCGCACGCCGTGCGTGCTGAGCCTGCTGGGGATTCCCGGCTACTGGAACTCGCGTCGTCCAGCCGCTGCAGCGGCGTGCGTGACCGTGCCGTGCACGCTGCAGTCGTTACGGCCGCCGCAAGCCGCTCCGCCGAACCCGGAGCGCGCTCTGCCGACACTCCGCCTCCCGGCCGGAGCCCCACGCCTTCGCCGTCATTCGGCTGGCCTCTGCTGTGACTTGGCGTGGAGCTGCGTGACGCTGCCGCTGCGGCGCCATCGCCGTCCCCATGCCCGGAGCCGGTCGTGCGACCGCTGCAATGCCTGCTTGTGAGACCAGACAGGTGCACGGGACTGCCGCGGCCGTGCTGTTCCCCTGCTGGTGTGTGCTCCCGGCGCATCGTCAGGCTGCTGCCGCTCTGCCGCTGCGCGTGCTGCAGCTGCAGCCGGGGAATCTGCGGGGAGTCACAGAGGCGGCCGTCGGCGCCGCGGCGGCCGTGCACTCGGCTCGGGCTGTGCGCCGGAGGCGAGAGCGTGCCGCTGCCGCCGCCTGCGGCGATTGCGCCGACGGAGGGCGCCCTGGCTTCGCCCACCGCTGCGGCCGGCGGCTGCTGCGACAGCGCCTCCATGAGGCGGTATTCCACGTCGCCCTTGCTCTGCAGAAGCTTTCGGTTCACAGAACGTTCCACCTGCAGCTGTTGCTGGGCCTGCGCCAGGGCCGCCCGATCCTCCTGCACATAAAACGCACACTCGGCATTTCATGAACACGAACGCGATCATCGCAGCGCAGCCGCCAGCCGCTACCGTCAGGGCACAGCCCATATACATCGTCCCGTACACTCACGTATGTTGGCTCTCACCGGCGGTGTGTCCAAGAGGGACGTATGCAGAGGATGAGTGATTAGGTGGTCCGATTCGAGGCCTGTACGCTGTTGCGTGATGCACCCGTCACCGTGCCTCGCTTCGATGTAGGTATATTGGCTTTCCCCCCCGCCCCACACAGTGCCCGACCAACAAACGCCTTGACTCGCCGTGAGGGTCACACCTGTGCCGCAGTGCGCTCCTCCGCCACCTGCCGCTGCAGCGCCGCGATGCGCTGCTGCAGGCCGTCGTGCGCGGCAAACATCTCGGACCATTCGCGCTTCATCTGCGAGCGCTCCTCGCCGACAACCCGCGCGCATGCCGCCGCCTCGTCCCGCGCCGCCGCCGTCGTCGCCAGCTGCTCCTCCTGCTTCTTCAGCTGCACCCGCATCTCCTTCGCCTCCTTCCTGCACGCCGCCGTTGCCGCCATTGGTGTCGCTGCTGACGACACCCCGGGCGGGGAGTCTTTGACTGGGTCAACCGACTAGAATCACCCCGGACGGTCGCCCGAAACGAGGTGTGGCAGCTAGCAGCACGCAGCCCCAGCTGACGCGACTGGAATAAATCGCATGCACTGTTGATCGTTGCCCAGAAGGGCGCAGACTACTGATACATGGCCGTGCCTGTGGTGCAACGTGACACCGCCAGCCCGTGCGTTCTCGATGCCGTACACACCCATGCACCCCCCGGGGTGACAGATGAAGGCTTGAGGCAACTGCGAGCCGAGGTGGTGTTCATCCGTGTTCTCATGTTTACTGAGGGGCTAGGGCTGAGGCGAGGCACACAGGCAGAGCGTACGCAACGCAGACCGTACGGCACGCCTCGACTGGAACTGTCTTCAACACACTCGAGTAAACCAGGAAGCAGGTTGAGTGCCGTGGCTTGTTGGGCAGGGAGGGGGGTGTGGGAGCGCGGCCGTGCCGCACCGGCTGGACTGCAGGGTCGCCTCCAGCTCCCTGACACTCTCCAGGGCATTGCCCAGGTGCTGCGCCAGCTTGTCCCGTTCGGCTTGCGCTGCCCCATGCCGCCGCTCCGAATGCGCCTCCTGCTCCTTCAGCTTTGCCTGCAACCGCGCATGGCAGCCGTCACGGCCTGCTGCTGCTCCCATGAGCACTCGAAGTGATGCGTAATGCGACAGGTAACAGTAACCGCGTGGCACACTGCCCCCCCCCCCCAAGATGGTGTTCCCCCACCAGCAGCATGCATGCACCTCAGCGGCCGACCACGGCACACGCTCGCATGGCCTAACCCAGTGCTGCACTTCCACCTGCTTCTGCCCCATGCCGCAGACTCTGCCGTATGGAACGGATTAAACCCATCAAAGGTTCTCCAAACATCGCGTATGTGCGCGCATGCATGCACCAGTGCCCGAACAGAATCCTGGACACTGCACTGCCGTTTTCGGGCTTTCGGGGACGGCGCGTCTGCCAAGCAGTGCCTGCTGTTATCACTGCGCGTTGCAAAACGCACATGTGGCCACCATGCAGGAGGCCACCTCACTGCTAGGAACATAACATTGCTGGGGCAAACACAACACTGGGACCCACAACTGCGCCATCTTGCATTGCAGCCGACAACTTGTGGAGGCCAACACATTATTGCGGCCACCCCATGCTTGGCAGCGACCGTGGTGGCGGGGGCAAGACAACCCCCCAACGCCTTCACAGCACGCTGCACCGCAGACCTCTGCGATGCGTGCTGCGGCAGGACACCGGTGGACGGAGGCCGTTCGTTGTGCGCAGGCCGGCGAGGGGCGAGTACCTGTAGGCCGTCCGCGCGCTTCATGCTCTCCCGCTGCGCTGTCTCCACCGCAGCGTGCACCTCCTCGAACCACGGCCCGGACTGCGTGTCGACCGCGGCGCGCAGGTCGGCCGCCTCCGCCGCGAGGCTGTCGCGACGGGCTGCCGCCTTGTTGAGCTTCACCATCAGCACGACGTTGTCCGCGGAGAGCTTCGCGACGTACTGCACGCGGGCGCTGCCTTACCGACGTGCACTTCACACACCGCTGGCACAGGCGCTGTCGAGGGTCCCCGTACAAGCAGCTAACCAGAGTTTCAGGGATGGAACCAGCACGCGTGTGCAAACGTGGGAGACCACGGCCTGTAGTGTGTGGTACACACGTGCGGCTCGAGCCATCGGGATTTCTCAACCTTGTGGCTCCTCCATGGGAAAGTGGTCCTGGACGTTCAGCTGGACCGGCCGGCACTGCCCGGATGACCCGATCCCAGCAACCACCCTGGCTACCACGAACAAAACTAGACTATGCCAATGCGGTATCACGCCAAATCCGGGCGGGGAACATGAGTCAGCGTTTCAAGCAGCTTGAGGGGCGATCTTGATAGCCACCCTTATGACTATACAGGTTAAGCTTATCGTTCGGACGAATCAATGTAGTTCCTGACGCAGGCATTAGGTCAATCGACTGTTTTATATACGTAGGCTTTGACGCATCTCTTCTATTCTTAACAGATATCGATCGCATCTACTTCCTCCGATACACGTGAGCGCACACGTAGGGGACCCACGCAGGGCAGAGGAGGCTCTTGCTGAGCACCCCCGGGTCCCCCACTGCCCTTGCACTGATATCAGCCCTACCGCGGACTACACAGGGCGAAGTTCGCCAGGCCACCGTCAGGAGCCTCGGCCGCAAATGCGGCCGCAGCTCGGGGCCGTAAACCAGAGCCGGAACGGCACCGGCCACGCAGACAAAGAGAACCAGGACGGCCGATGCGGCTCGATTGGCGGGGTACGTGCGCACGATCCAAGCGAGCCGCTACTCCCTCGGCTGGAGCCCACCGGGGCAGGAGAGCTGTACAACTTCATGGGCCACATCGCGGCCGCGCCGTCAGGTGGCACGCAGGAGGCCGTGTCGCATGCGGGTCTCGGCGGCGGCACCCCAAGCCACGGCCGCACCGTCGGACCGCACAGCTCAGCCTGTGCCGATGGAGTGCCCACGGGCACGGGGTCCGGCCTCGTTCGTCGCCCCGGTGGGCAAGTCAGGTACAGTCGCGAGTGCCGGCCTGAGATTGATACGCTCGCGGAGCACCCGCGGCACAGGGTACCGGCAGAGCCGGACTACCCGCAACACGTGCTTGTCGAAATAAGGGGCCTCACCTGCAGGGCCTTTCCGGAGGCCGCCTCGGCCTGTGAGGCGCGGTGCATTGCGCCCGCGAGCTGGTCACATGCCGCCGACGCCTCGGCGGTCCGGGTGGTCATCTCAGCCATTGCCTCAGTGTGCTGCTGCCGCATGGCCGCCATGGACTGCTCCGCGGCCTGGGACCGGCCTTGCAGGCGGCCGATGTCGGCGTTGAGGGACTCGACCGTCAGCTGCAGCGTCCTCCGGTGTGCCTCGTCCTCCTGTCGCTGCACGGGGGCCCGAGCTGTGACTTGTGGGTAGTGCGGTGTTGAGTTGATGGCAGCGATGGGCGCCGTGGCTGAGATTTTGGGGACACTTGCCGGCAACTCGACCCAACAACTCGGGTTTTCTCAATCGACTTACCCCGGCCGCCCAAGACTGGTCGAGGCAGAGGCAGGTCCTGGTCGACGTTTGACTGAACAGATCATGGCAAAGTCTGTCGCAACTGCACTGAGGCATCAGTGGCAATCTCAGGCTTGGACAAGATGTCACACGGTGATCTTTCATGTGGGAATGGGACTGGCATGAAATCAAGTCGAAATCATTTGCAATTGTACCTGCAACTTTCCGTGACTGCACCACTCCCCTCCAGCGAATCGGAATCCTAACCATATATTAGCTGCCATTGACACGGTGTCAGCGATGTTGGCAAGATGTGCACATGGCACGAGTGTCGAGTCTTGGGTCAGCGGAGGCCTGACGGTCGTCTGCCTCGTAATCTGACGCAATAGACCCACGCCTTGTATCGTTTTGTGTGTATCTAATGGCTGCAGATAGATGGCCTATTGGGCCTTGTCTGATTCAACAAGGATGGCTGTTGCCAAGGAATGGTCGGTAGTGAAACTTGACTGGAAAGTCTCAGGCACGAGACAGGCACCACAGCACAGCCACTTTTTTGCCCTTGCTTGGGCAAGATTCTGGTTAATGTGGCACTGCGTGGTGGGTTGGGATGCAGTACCTTGCTTGAAGCATCGTCGGCTGCCTGCTCATGCTCTTGTATGACTGCCTCCAAATCCTGGATGCGGTCATGGAGCATGGCATTCTGATGCCTACACTTTGTGAGAGATGTTTGCTGGGTGTCCTGTTCTTGTTTGTTGACATCTAGCTCCACCTGCAGCCTCTTGCCAACGGCCTGGAGGGTGGCCAGGTGCTGTTTGAGCTCCTCGACGCCTCCCTGAGCCTTCTCAAGGCGTTCAAAGGCACGCGTAGACAACCGCTTCCGTGTAATGGATGAAACATGCTGCAGAGCGTGACACTAGGTTCTGTGCCTGATTCTTTGTTGCTGGTGTGCTTTTCACAGGCGAGGTAAACAACGGAGCAAGTACCGGACAAAGTTATCATCTGGTCAACCAGAAGATCGTCTCACCTTTTCTGGATTGACTTCGGAGTCAAGTGCGTGCAGTGAGACCTGCAGAGCTGCAGTGATGTCGTCGACATGGTCTGTTACAACGCTCCATGCGCCCTGAGTTGCAGCGTCTTGTGACGCCTCGTCGCCCGATATCGACATATTACTACACTCCTATGCTACGGAACATGGCAACTTAGCATGTTGCAGTTGATGCACGCCAAAATCAGCATGATCGCCACTCGGCAGCAGAGCTAGCGTGACTGCAACACGCACACCATGTATCCCATCCCTACCGAAAGAGGAAAGCTGCGAGGGCATGGTGACATATGGCTTACGCGAAACATAGCATATTCCATCCGATCAGACAATCACGCCGCCCCGCGCGCCGTGGTGCCGTTATATTAGTTGATCAACATGGTCGACAGCTCCTCCTGTGGCCACCTCGTTCAAAGTGCACGTTCACGCGTCCCTCCACGCCCCGTGGCCCGGTCACGGTTGCCAAAGGTTTCCATGCCTAACGCATACACCATCAACCCGCGGCGTTGACTGCATCACAATCACAACCAGCGAAATATCGCGTCTTCAGCCGCACATTTCTGACCATCACGTGTGCACAGCAGTCCTACAAGTAGACGTCGTGGACCGTTCAACGTATACGTACCTGATCATGACCTTGGTCCACTTTGTGGGTTTGCCCTTGTACTCTTTTGTAACTACCTGATCATGAGCTTAGGGGGCCCTGAGCCTACGGGGCCTTTATTTCGAGGCACGAAGAAGCTTTCTCTAGCGAGTAGGCGAAGTGGAGATTTCGATATTCCACATCGAAATTTCCATTTCCGTTTGCCCCAAAAAGGGCCCCATGTGGCATCCCCCTTCAAGGGGTGTTGGGTAATTGGGTCATTCCAGTTCGCACAAATCCAACGTTGTTTGTCCCACTTATTAGCACTGTCCCACGGAAAATCACCCCAACTGTCACACAGGCATTAGTTTTCCGGACTTGGACACGAGCCTGGGTTAATGATCATGAGTGGGTAATCTGCCATCAGTACTTCATCATAATATAATATGTAGTTACAAGCCAGACCCTCCAGTTCAAGGCAACCATCACACAAACTATTCCGGACTGCACCACTGCAAGAGCCTGGTGCCCTGCCACTGTTTCTATCTAGCATCACATGTGTGCACCAGCCTCCACCACTAATCAGCTGCAGTTGAGGTTGCCTGGCCAGGCAACCATGGGCTCCACAACAAGTAAATGTAAATGTAAATGTGACACTTACTCGCCATATCCTACAAGGACTTTGACATCTCTGGATAACTGGAACCACGGGCCAAGGGGGTAAACCACCTGGAAACCCCCCTCAGACAACCGCACGCAACTCACAGTGCTGTTGTCTTGGATGTGAGCTTCATCCATCCCGCAGGGGACAAGGTTGTTGCAAAGGCGGCCAAGGAGGTAGGC
>JAUMHO010001127.1:0-18910 GCA_032360965.1 Ulva armoricana
CTGGAGTGAAGGCGAGTGGTGTCGGCCATCTTGTCTTCAATCCACGTCACAACGTCATCGGCGAAGGGAATGAAGCGTAAAACCTTGATACCGCCATCCCATTCAAAATCCACTCGGCGCTCGCCGTGAGAGTAGGGAAGATCAAGCGTGACTTCTTTTTGCTCTGTTGGAAATTGCAGGGTGAGCTGATCTCGACTAAGGCTGACTTGGCGTGCCGGTGTATTCGGCGCCAAGGTCAGGTTGCCGTCCACGCCGGCCTGGTATGTGATGAAAGAGCCGAGGAAAAGAATGAGAAGCCCGAGGTGAAGGACGTAAAAACCGTAGAGATGACGCTTCATCGGGAAACGTTGCAAGGTCGCTGTGAGGATGCTGAGAAACATGCAGAGCTGCAGACCCATGAAGGGAAGCGACTTATAAACTAAGCGATTGGCGTAGTCTGTGCCGTGGTAGGACTCCATAAAGGTGCCGTAGGTTAGCGCTGCCGCAAAAAGAAGAATGATCGACACTGCGAATTTGACGTGGCCGAGCCACTTGGCAAGCCAGGCCTGTCCGGCCAAAAATTTGTTCCACATAGGTGCATAAATGTGTCACGGACGGGGGTGCTTGTCGATTAGACGCTCAGGCCGTTTAACCTTTTTGCCACCAAGCAAGAAGGCTAAACAGAGCGTAAAAGAGGGCCTGATGCACGAGATAGATTTTCAGGGCATGGCGTCCCAAAAAATCGAGGACAAGATTAGGGTGCGGGCGCCAGCGCTTGAGCAACCATGGGCCCGACATCAAACCGAGTAAAACGACCCAAAACCATGGATAGGCGGGGATAAAATCCATCGATTGGTGAGTGATAAAGCTTCCCATCCAAACAATGTCGTAATTAAGGCCGTATTGGCCGACTAGAATCGCCAAAAACACCGGCAACCGCGCCCAACGAAACTTCAAAAAAGGCAGCGCCAAAAGACTGACGGTGGCGATGCAATGAATGGTGCCAAAATAAATCCACGAACGGGGAAAAGTAAAATAAGTGACGGCGGTAATCAGGAGCGCGATGGCCATGAGTTTAAGCCAACGCTTCCAGAACGAGGGCCACTTTATGTTTTTGCCATGAGCAAGTTCTAGCGCTGCACCGACACACCAAAGAAAAATAAACACAATCAGACGCGGGAGCGCGAACCAAAAACCCTCTTTCATCGAAGTGGAGATATGGCCAAAGAGCCACAGATCATAGGTGAAATGAAAAATGAGCATAAGAAAGACAGCGAGCCCGCGAAGTGAGTCGAGGGCCGTCGAGCGTTGGCTCATGGTTTCCTCATATAACAAAAGAAGGGTTGGTCAGCGGTGAGGGTGACTTCGCCATGGCCTTCATTGGAAAGGAGCCGTGAGGACAAAGTGTCTACGCGGGTAGGATTAAGGGGGAAACGACAGGATCCCTCTATCGAGAAGAGTGTCGTCAGTGGTGAACATAAAGAGATGACTCCTTGGAGCGTCAGGGTATGGCGACCCGCTGGACGACCGAGCACTTGGTACTCGCTGTCGGTATGAAAGCAGACCTCGCCACCTTCTCTCATGAGTCGGGCATGGAGCTCTCCAAGATTGATCACCTGGTGATCAAAGCGTCCGCCCCAGAAGCCATAGAGATGGATCGTAAGAGGGCCTGCAGGCAGGTGCTGAAGGGCAAGCGCTAGATCACTGGCATCTTTATCCACCGGAAAAACGAGATCTAGCGAAAGGGCCGGCGCTAAGGAATCACCATCACCCAGAGTGAAATCATACTTATTGGGTGCGGCCTTATTGCTGCCGCCGTCGACCCCAAGAACGGGGAGTAATGGCCAATCAGTGGGAAAAGATTTGGCCATGGGCCCCACCAGAACCACACTTTTGTGCTGCTGAACTTTACTTATAAAGGATTGGAGCTTGCTCTGATACATGCGTCCATTTTATCCTGCACTCTATGGATTGGTCATCACGCGCGCAAAAAACTCTGCAAAACGCTCAATATTCCCTCTCGAAAATCCCGGCGGGATGGGGCGAGTGTCATTTGAATGACACTAGGATTGTATGCTGGCAGGGGCGTGAACTCTGTGAAGGATGGGGCTATTTGGGGTCATGGACAGAGGGAGAAAAGGCGATTTTAGAGGCCTTGGGGCAACTTTTAAAAAATAAATCGTGGTCCACCATGCAGGAAATTTCCCTGCGAGAAGCCGAAGCGTGGCTCAGAGATCGCAATTCTCAGGCCGCTTTGCCGGATGAATCTTACCAAGAATTGCGTGAGTTTTGGGGCGACATTCAGCAGGCGATTAAAGAGTGGTCGAGCGGTGGAAAAGTTCTGCGCGACTACCGTTTTCCCTCTGAGAAAACCTTCGCAACTCTGAGTTTGCCCGATAAGATTCAGCAGCTTAAGGCCTTTTTCTCCTCTGAGCGCATGAGTGGATTTTATCGACAAGGTGGGCGTCTCGAGGTGCTTGATGTCGATGGAATGACAGTTTATATAGCGCTTTTTTGTGGCACGATTCCATCGGGTGCATTGCTGGATTGGCTGCAATTAACCCTCGCGGAAACCTTCCGTGAACCGGCCATAAATCTGATTCCAGAAGAATTTCCCTCGTAGCCCCCCTAAAAAAACAGTTTGATTAAGTGAAAAACTTATCTATAGAATCTATTTCATATTGATTCACTCAGAACTGTAGAGAGCATAATTGGAAAAAAATTTGGTATTTAAAGAAGTGAAGAAAGAAGACGAGGTCATCGCGATCTCAAATTTCGACATTCAAGTCTTTACTGATTCTCAAGATCTCCAATGGAACATTGATAACATTCGCCGAGAAATGAAGGGCGGATGGAAGCTTTACTCTGTCACTTACGGCCCGGATACGGTCGCTGCCTTGTTCATGAAAACCGATAAAGAGTCTCTCTATACTAAGAACACGCCGATCAAGTTGGCGTTTCAAGGGAACGGGTTCAGTCATCGGATTAAAGATTTCTATGAGCGCGAGGCCAGTCGTCTGCAGTTGAAGCGCGTAGTGAATTACAGTCCCGTTGATAATTTTCGCATGATCGCCCTTAACGAATCCCACGGCTACCGTAAGACGGGGAATCAGCTAGGTGTGAGCTCGTCTATTGTCGAATGGGAAAAAGTTGTGAGTTAATAGGTTTCAAGACCTACGTTTTTATACACACGGGTAACCAAACGGTTCCCACTTTAGGAGGATTATTCCATGGCTAAGAAGACAACTAAGAAAGCTACTGCTAAGAAAGCAACTGCTAAAAAAGCAACTGCTAAAAAAGCAACTGCTAAAAAAGCAACTGCTAAGAAAGCAACTGCTCCAAAAGCAACTGCTAAGAAAGCAGCAGCTCCAAAGAAGAAAACTGCTCGTAAGCCAAACGCAGCTTTCATGAAGCCTTTGACTCCATCAAAAGAATTGGCTGAGATCGTAGGCGCAACTCCATTGCCTCGCACTGAAGTTGTTAAGAAGATCTGGGTTTACATCAAGAAGCACAATCTTCAAGATGCAAAAAACAAGCGCCAAATCCTCGCTGACGACAAGTTGAAAGCTGTTTTCGCTGGCAAGAAATCTGTTTCTATGTTCGAAATGACTAAGCTCGTTTCTAACCACTTGAAATAGTCGCCACGAATCTTTCGCAAGAATGATTCACGAAAAGGGCCCCTTCGGGGGCCCTTTTTTATGTCCATTTGTATTAGAAATCGATGAGATTCTAGGCGCCAAGGACGAGCCGCCGAAGGCTTGCTCCGTGTAGTCGAGGCGGTGAGGGACGAAGGCAACGACGAAGATCGCGATTTCTACAGCGACTGCTTGAAGGTCTGAATCGTGGCGACCGGAAGCAATCCCTTCTCCTGCCCAGCGAGCTCAAAGAGCTCGTGACAGTTAGTGGCCGGATTACCTTGCGGAAAACGCCGCTTGCCCCCAAAAAAATCCACACAGGTGCGTGCATAGAAGTCGAGATACTCGGGGAAGTAGCGCTGGAGATGGCGAGCTACCGTCCGTCGCTTCGCTAGATCGAGATCCATGAAGAGATTGCCCGGGAGCGGATGCCACTTCTTGAGGACGCCCATGATGGCCTCGCGCTGCAGTGGCAAACCTGCCAGTTCTTGCACACGATTCCAGGCCAGGTTGAAGGTTTCCCCTCGAGCAGGAGAGCCTAGTAGGTAGTGTACCTGGAACAAATCTTTCTCTAGGGGTGTCAGCGCCTGCTGCGACTTGAGAAGCAGGTAGGAGAGTGTGAGGGAGTCTGTGTCTGCCCCGACCAGCCATTGAGCGTGGGCGGTTGGAATCAGCGCTGGCCAGCAGTCGCGATGAGCAAGTTCGTTCATCACAGTGCTAAACGGTTTCCCTTTAATGTTATTCAGCCATTCTTGTCGTAGAGATTCCCATACCACCTGCTGAACTTCGGGCTTTTTGCATTGCAGTTCGGCTAAGGTCGAGCGAATGACCGGCTTCAAAAGGAAAAGCGGAGTAACGAGAGTGCGGGCACGGTGAGCGGGATTTTCAACTTCCGGGACAGACAAAGGGAAGCGCGGAGAAAGCAAGGTCAGCAACCGGCCAGCGAGGTCGGGCTCTTGCCGGTCTACTTCCCAAAACGTGACCACATCTTGCCAGCAGGGTGAGCCAGCACTGGCGTCTTCGTTAAAGCATTGAGTAAACCAGCGCATTGCCAGTTCTTGGCGCTTCAGGCGAAAAAACTCATTAGTTTTAAGTACGCTCCAGCCGGCCAGCTCTTCCATTTGCTGATAATCAGCGCGCTCTAGGCGGTTCTTATTCAGCAATGACTTAAGGAGGCCTTCTCCCATGTTCTGGACCATGGTTTTCCAGTAGTCGCTGCGCTCGGAGGGGCGGATGTCGAGAGCATGAGCAAAAAACTCACCAAAGGACTGCTCTTTTTCAAGCGCTTCAAGGTCCACCATGGAATACGCGGCGGCCTTACCCTCGAGAGAGAGCGTTAAACTAAGTGCGGCAATTGTAAGAGCGAAAATGAACTTCACATATAGATGTTAGACTGGCGGTTTTACCTGGTCAAAGAGTAAACTGAGCGCCTTGTCAGCTAGCTCTCTGGAGGCCCCTATGTCTGCTACCAATATGGCGGAAGTCTATACGATTGTGCGTAAAAATCTCGATCAGGGTTTCGAGCTGATCGCTCCTGAAGATTACCTTCCTTGGCTTATGACCAATGGCACTCCAGTGGTTGAGCTTGCAAGATTTCTTCATGACCTCACGCGAGTTGCCCCGAGCGTTGGTTTTCGCCGTGAAATCTCGGTACGCGGATTTCCGATCCTTTTGGGGGTCCTTCCTCGCGAAAAGAAAATCTATGCGGCCTCTCGCCGCTTGTCTCGTGAACTCACTCTCCTGGATGCTCTTGAGCGTGAAGGTCTGAGCTACGCGGAATTGGAGCAGCATGCCGCTGCGATCAGTACGCTCGATGCCCGTCAATTTCCATCTGAGTGGGCGTGGGTAACGAAAACGAATCAGCTGCTTGATTGGCAACAGGAAGACCGCTGGAGTGATGTCGACGAGCTCACCAAAGAAAAACTGCGCAGCCTGGTTCGTCATGTGCAGTCTTATCGACCCACTATGTTTGAGCGCGTTTCGGACTGGGGCCTAGGTCTCACGGCGAGCTTTGCTCTTATTCGTATTCACCTCTTAAAATTTTTGGCGCTCCTGCCGTCACTGGACCACGACAAAAAAGGTTTTGAGGTCAAGCGCAACCTGATCGAGTCGTTGCGCCGTTTGCAAGAAGACGATCAGCGCCTGCGTCGCAAAGGAATTAAGATCGGCGGTACACGTCCACTGCCTCGTGCTTACGGAGCAGGACTCAACGTGGCCCTCCAAGTAGTGCGCTTTTTGCCGGCCGGTCTTTTGGCGAGTGTGGTTCGTGCCATGGTGAAAAAGATGGCGAAACGGTTCATTGCCGGTGAGTCCATCGCATCGTCAGATAAGACACTTCAGAATCTTCACAATTCACGCCGTGAAGCCACCCTGGATCAATTAGGGGAGTTAGTTGTTTCTGAAGAAGAAGCCGATGAGTACTTGAAGCGTGTGCTGGCGATCGTTCATGGCTTGAAAGTTCATATTCAACCAGGTGAGCGCAATAGCGCAGGGATTAATAAGGCCCACGTATCCATTAAGGTTTCGGCGCTTGCCAGTGACTTTAAACCGCACGCTTTTGATTTTACCTATAACCTCGTCGCTCCTCGCTTGCGCCAGATCCTGGTGGAGGCCCGTCGCGAGCAGGTCTTTATCAATATCGATGCCGAACACTACCACTATCGCGATTTCGTGTTGCGGATCTATCGTCGCGTGCTCATGGAAACCCCGGAGCTTGCTGGTTGGAGTGATACGGGCATTGTCTTGCAGGCCTATTTGCGTGATGGCGCTGCCCACTTAAACGACATCATCGCTCTCGCTCGTGAGCGTGGCGTGCGCATGCCGATTCGCCTCGTGAAGGGCGCTTACTGGGACGCAGAGACGATTGAGGCGGAAGCCCACTCGCATCATGCTCCTCAGTTCTTAAATAAAGAAGAATCGGACCTGCACTTCCGTCAGTTGGCAGGGATGGCACTCGCACATTCCAATGAGATTCAACTCGCGGTGGGCTCCCACAATTTGCAGGATCACTGCTTCGTAGAAGCTCTTCGTCAGCTCAATTATCCAGCAGCTCCGACGATCGAACACCAATGCTTGCACATGACCTACGAGGCTTTGTCGCATGGTCTTGCTCATATGGGCTGGCCGACACGAAACTACATGCCCATTGGGAATCTTTTGGTGGGCATGGCCTATCTCGTTCGTCGAATCATGGAGAACTCATCGCAGGTGGGGATTCTCACCATCATGCGATCGCATAATAAAAAAGAAGCCTTCCAAACGCCACTGACCACTCACCAAGAGAAGATCCAGCAAGGGGTCTTGGTGCGCGATGACCTTGAGGCGCGCTTGGATTCAGGCTTTAAGAACTGCACTCCCACGCGACTTTATGTCTCAGGTGAGCTGACAAAATTCGAAGAGATCTTAAAAGCCACTCGCGCGAGCATCGAGGGCAAACAAAGCGAATTCAAGAATACCCCGGGTGATAAAATCCCTTGCAGCTCGCATCCCGATCTCATTGTCGGTGTTGTCGCGGAGACACTGCCAGGGGTTGCAGGGAAGACGGCCGAGGCTTTCTACCAAGGCATGAAAAACGGTAATGGCTGGACGGAAAAACCTGTCGCTTGGCGCACGGGTGTGATCTTGAAAGCGGCCGATAAAATGTGGCAACAGCGTGATGAGCTTGCTGCCCTGATCGTCTTGGAAGCCGGTAAAACTTGGGGCGAGGCGATGGCAGATGTAGACGAAGCCATCGACTTCTTAAATTTCTATGCGCGCGAAGAGCTACGCTGGAAAGATATTCTGAAAACATCCGTTCCTCGCGGTGTGACCGCGGTTATTGCCCCGTGGAATTTCCCGCTCGCGATTCCTTGTGGCATGGCCGTGGCTCCTTTGGTGGCCGGCAATGCTGTCATCTTGAAACCGGCCGAGCAGACCCCGTTGATTGCTCGCGAACTCGTTGAGCTTCTCTTTGCCAGTGGTGTTCCCCAAACGGCTTTGGCGTTTATGCCTGGTGATGGTGAACGTGTCGGCGCCCCTTTGGTGCAAGATCCTCACGTGGCCACTATCGTCTTTACGGGCTCAAAAGCAGTGGGACAGTGGATCTATCGCACAGCTTCGTTGCAGCCGATTGTTCATCCCATGACCGGCGCGATGCTGACGAAAAAAGTCATCACCGAGATGGGTGGCAAGAACGCCATTATCGTTACCAACAACTGCGAACAGGATGAAACCGTTTCGGGCATTCTCTACAGCGCCTTTGGACATGCAGGCCAGAAGTGTTCGGCTTGCTCTCGCGTACTCGTGGATAGCGAAGTGAAAGACTCGTTGCTCGTGCGCTTAGTGAAAGCGATTGAAGACTTAGAAGTTGGCCCGGCCACGTCACCGCAAGTGTTGGTGAATCCTTTGATCACGGCGGCCGATCAAGCGCGCGTGCGTGCGGCCGTCAAAGCCGCCTGCGAAGAAGCAGCGACCTACGGTGGTAAAGTTTGGGTGGATCGTTCTATGGAAGACCAAGGCACTTTTGCCGTGGGTCCGGTCTTGATCGAGTTGCCGGCCAGTCGTGCCAGTCATCCTGATTCCTATGCGCAGCGGGAAATTTTTGGTCCCGTCGTTCACATTGTTCCCTACAACGATCTCAATCAGGCGGTCTCACTTTTCAATAGCACCGAGTACGGTCTCACTGGTGGCATTTATGGCCAGTCGCAAGACGACATCGATTATCTTACCCAAGAGTTGCGTTGCGGAAATCTTTACGTGAATCGTCCGAACACCGGGGCGCGTGTGGCGATCGAGCCGTTCGGCGGCTTTAAGCTTTCGGGCACAGGACCGAAGGCCGGTGGTGTGGATTACATGGGGCAATTCCATGTGGAAGCGAACAGCAATCCAAGCTCAGCACCTGTGAACTGGACCAAGGGCAGTGGCTTCCGTTTTGTAATCCCACACGCCAGCGGTCTTTCAAAAAATTCTCGCCAGGCACGTTGGGTGAAATTCGCTCAGAATGTGCTGGGCCGCTTTGAAACACTTACTGGCGGAGTCAGTGAAGCTGAGAAGCGCACGCTCAAGAGTCTGGTCGATTGGGGACAAACTCATTGGAGCGCGCACCTGCAAGACATTCACGCCAATCTGCGCATTCCAGGACAGATGAGCTATAACCGCAAAGATCTAGCGCGCGAGGCGAGCGTGTTTATCGTAGGGGAGTCCCATCCCTCTTTGACAGCACTGTTGCATCTCTTGAGCGCCCTAGCTGCAGGCACCGGTGTCGCGATCGCTTGCACGAGCCAGGAAAGCTACGCGCACTGGAAGGGACTCTGTGAGTTGGCGTGGCAGAATGGTTTTGCCAAAGGGAACCTTGAGGTTTACCTGGCAGGCAAGACAGAGCTGAATGAGATCTTACAGAACTCCCAGATCAGCACGCTGTACATTTCTGGTGGCCTGCAGTTTAGAAATGAAATTCTTGCGGGCGCCTTACCTGCCGAATCTCTCAAGCATCACATGCGCGCACTCCTGCATGATGGAGAGCATCCGCCCCTTAACCAGTGGGGCCCGTGGGTTGATCAGTATCTTCTGGTGCGCTCATTTGCGGTGAATACCATGAGACATGGAGCACCCTTGGAATTGGGCGTATGAAAATTCTCGTGTGGGGTTGTGGCAACATGGCGAGCGCCTTTGTCCAAGGCCTCGCCCGCGCACACAAAGAGCTCGAGTTTATCTGCTGGAATCCTAGTGCTGAAAAAGCTCAGGCCCTGGCTGCGAAGGTGAATGGTCGTGTGCTCGCTGATGCACAGGTTTTGCCCACTGTGGATGCTGTCATCCTCGGATTCAAACCACAAAAACTCGCAGAAGCTGCGCCAGCGTTGTCGAAACTCAAGGCCGGCACCACCGTTATCTCATTGCTGGCCGCGGTGGATGTTGCTCGCCTCCAAACATTTTTTCCAACTGCTTCAGTGATTAGGGTCATGCCCAATCTTGCCGTCGCCCAAGGTCAGGGAGTGGTTTTGTGGCACGGAGTCTCAGTTGCGTGGGCGAAGTATTTTCAAAGTCTCGGACTGGCCCCGCAAGTCAGTGAGCAGTTAATGGATGTCTACACGCTCCACGCAGGTTGTTCGCCGGCGTTTTTGTTTGCGTGGATCGATGAGGCAGCGAAGTTTGCAGTGAAGCATGGCGGAGAGGCAGAGCTCGCACGCAAGATTCTTATCAAGGCCTGGCAAGGCGCGCTGGTGGGCCTAGAGAATGATCCGTCGACTATGTCAGAGAAAATCACCGCAGTGGCATCTAAAGGCGGCGTCACCAGAGCGGCGTTAGATGGCTTTGAGCAATGCGCTCCTGACTACATTGAGCAAGGTTTTGCCGCTGGTCTCAAGCGAATTCAAGAGCTCAAATCTTAGTTGGCCGGACAAGGATCACTGCCGCGATTGACCGCGGAGACGATTTCTTCCAAAGAACAGACGCGACGCGAGTCCTGCTTGAGGTAGCGCATGACTTCTTCCGAGGCGATCACCGTACGTTCATGAATGTCATGGAACAAGATCACGCCGGCATCTTGGCGCGAGGCCTTCATTTGTTTAAGTGTTCGTTCCACGATTTCAGACGGCGCTTGTGCCATCCAATCCAGCGTATCCACACTCCAGAACACATGAATCAAATTCGCCTTTGCGATGCGGCTGCGAATATCACTATTCGAAACACCGGCACCGTAAGGGAGGCGATAGAATTTCATCGGGCGCTGATGAATGTCGGCGAGCTCCGAGGCCGCCGTATCAATCTCCCATTGACGTTGTTCAAGTGAGAGCTTGGGAGTTTGGCGATGAGTATATGAATGAGAGGCGAGCTCCATGCCGGCTTCACGAATGGCTTTGGCAACGCTTGAGTGCTCCTTGGCCTTTGAAGTGAGTTGGAAGAAAGTCGCTTTGAGTCCGTGCGCCTCTAGGTTCGCGAGGACTTTTTTGGAAGTCGTTGCCCCTGGGCCATCGTCAAAAGTGAGTGACCAAACCTTGGCCGGGAACTCAGTGCCCACAATGTTCCCCGCTCTTTCACTCGATGGATAAAAGCGTGGTGTGGCCTGTTTGGTTGGCTTGGCCCCTGCTAAATCAGCGCGCATTTCATGGGCCTGGTGCTGGTAGTTGCGACGGGCCAGCAGCCATTCCGGATTTTCTTTTAAATTCTGACGGGCCTTTGCGGTCAGGGAGCGCCAGTCGAGATGAACGTTTTTGCGATCTTGAAGAGGTCCAAAGTTTGCGTTGAGTTCAGCATAGAGCGCTTCAAGGGATTTTTTGACTGCTTCATCTTCAACTTTGCCTAAATCGAGCAAGATCTGCTTGGTGAAAGATATGAAGTCTTCATGGAAATGCTGAAACAGCAAAGCATCTAAGTCTGTTTTGGCATAAGGGATCGTTAGCTTCAGGAGCTGAATATTCTTGAGTCGCTCATCACTTCTGAGACTGGGGTTAAGACTCGCTTCATAGAGTTGATTGCGTAAATCTAAAATGCTGTGCTCGAGCTCTTCGATCTGAGCGCGTGCAGCGAGGAGTCCGGCATAGTGGGGATTTTCATCCAAGGGCCCAGGGCGTGAATCAAGATGTTCATCGAACTGAATAAGAGCTTCATAGGCCGAGAGTGTGGTGAATTCGATGGCCTGAAATTTAGCGCGGATTTCTTCCTGCAGATCCTCTGGTGTGTACTGAGCATCAATTGAAGAAATGCGACGGTAGGGGTCGCTCGGCGCCTTGAATTGAGCGCAGGATGCGATCATTACGCCACTTAACCACAATGCCACGATCTTCATAGGAATCTCCTGACTGAGCTTGTCGGAAGACAGGGGGTAATACTTGATCTCTTTAGGCTGGCCAGTGTGGAAAGAAAGGCCGGCCCTTGTGGTGCCAGGGGTTTAGGTCAATAATATTCGTGGAGGCATTTGTGGAAGATATTCGATCTATTCTTTCGTTGTATAAGTCCCGCCAAAAAGGCGATGACACTTCTTTGCCTGCCCGTGAAGTTCCCGTTGATACCCCGACTCTCAGTGAAATCCCTGATATTTTTTTCGATGAAATTCTCCCTCAGGTGAAGCTCACGCGCGGGGAAACTGTTCTGTTGATGCTTCTGTATCGGCAAGTCTGGTGTCGCGCGAATCTCTATCGCGGACACGGCATTGGCCCACTCAACGCTTATCATGAGCTCGCTAGACTTTTACACATGTCTCAAGACGATGTGATTCACGCTGTTCGCTCACTCGAGGGACACGGCTTCATTTCTACTATTCGTGCCGGCCAATATTTTGTGCGTAAGTTCTTCACAGAAGAGAACGACGCCAAGTATGGTCAGCATTATGAGTTCTAGCCCAGTCTTTCCTTCACATCGCTTAGCAAGACTCGTTTCACATTGCGGGGAAGGGGAGATACTTTGGGATATTGGTTGTGACCATGGATTGGCAGGCCTATTCGCGGGGAATAGAGGCGCATTCAGGCATATCTGTTTTGTAGATCCTTCCTCTTCCGTCATTCATAAACTCAAACAAACCATAACAGCGGATATTCCAAAGGGATTTTCTTATTCAATTTTTGAAGTAAGAGGTGATCAGATCAACGTCACTCTCCAAGACAACGTTTTTCTCATGGCAGGCTTTGGAGGGTTGCCAATGATTGAAGCTGTCGAAGCGATTAGGAAGCAGCTCAAGTCTCCTGCACGTTTTGTTTTGAGTCCTCACAAGAATACTTTGGCCGTGCGGGACTACCTCCATCGAGGTGAATGGCATCTTATCTCCGAAGAAATCGTCGAAGAATCTGAACAGTTTTATGAGATTCTCCAGTTGGAATCACGCCCGGGAACGCCTGTCTCATTGTTTGGTGTTCAGCAATGGGATAGCCCTGCGGGTGAACGCCGGCGACAGGACCTCCTCAAGAAGTTGCCTCTTCACAGAAATCCTCAAGACCAGGCCTTTCATAAGCATCTCTTAAGCCTTCAAAACCCTTCAAAAACACCATAGATTTTATTGGCGACGTGTTATGATTAGGCATGGCAGTTGATGGGAAAAAGGTGCTTTATCTCGGAGATGATACCGCGTACTTCAAAGTACTCGTGGCCGAGTTCCAGCGTCTTTACCCTGGCATTAAATTAGAGCAACTCGCAGAACACACTCCTGAACGCATCCAAGGCATGATCATTAAAGTGATGGCACTCAACCCAGCACTGGTCTTTGTTGATTATTCTAAATACACCGATGACTACGTTCACCTCTCTCGACTTTTAGTGCGCACAACAACACTGCGTCCGTTTCCGGTCGTGGGTTTGCACGACTATCTCTCGCCACCGGAGCAAATGAAAGAAAGCTTCCTGTCAGGACTTTGTGTTAACCACATCAAGAGCGCAGAAACATTTGACGTCGTCTTTGATGCGGTCAGCTTGATTAATCCGGGTCAGGCTAAAGAGCACGGTTTTGCCACCGCGAAAATTGCCAAAGAACTTACTGCAGGACATCTGTGTAAGATTGGTTTTGTCGCTGGTGACTTAATCCATTTTGAAACCAACCTCAATTTCAGTACTGGCAGTGAATTTCGTCTCAAGCATCATTGGGTTCAGAAGAAACTCATTCCTTCAAGCCTAGTAAAGGTTAAAAATTCTTCGCAGTCTTTGATCTTTTACCACTTCAAATACGCGGTTGATGCGCAGTTTGGTTGGGTTGATCCGGTCATCAAAGTCGATGGTGATGATCCTCAGCGGATAAAAGAACTAGAAGGTGAACGTGATCACGCTGTGATCAAGGCCAAAAAAGCACTCAATGCTTGGCTCGAAGACAATACGGATCGCTCTCAACAGAAGACTGTGCGTGTTCTTGTGGTTGATCGTGAGTTTACGTTTTACCAAAATCTCGCGCGTACAGATAAGTACGGTTATGCGATTCGTTGCCAGCCTTTCATAAAAGATGTCGCACTTGAGATTGATGGTCAGCGCCCTCAGGTGATTGCCTTTTCGATCGACGTCCCCAAGGAAGGTGTGACGCTTGAAGCCCCCCTTAATGACATGGCCATGCTTCAATCCATCATTCTCTTCGTAAAGCAGAAATATCCTAAGGACCCACCGTTTTTTGTGGTTTTCAATTCAACTGCCACTTCGAAAGAGCTGCAGGCTTCGTTTCAGTATCCGCAAATCATGGCCTACAGTGGACCGGTCGGGCCCGAAGTACTGCTGAAGATGGCTTCGGTATTCGATAAGAAGCTCAAGGATGCGGTTGCAAATCAGGTCATAGAGATTCCTGAGCCGCGGGTGTTTATCAAAAAGACCAGTCCCATGTCGATCGGTGAGATCGAAGAAGTCATCAATCTCGTGCAGGTTTCAGAGACTGACTTAGTGTTTACTTGTAACCGTGCGCTTCCGGTAGGGACTGTTTTACGCGTGGAAGATCCATTTGTAGGCTACATCACCGTCGCCGAACATCCTCAGTTGGGCAAAGCCCCGGCCTACTATGCACTGGTGAATGGTGTAGGTGAGCTCGAGAAAAAAACGCTACGTCGTTTTGTGAACGCGATCTTCTTCAAAGACCACGACGCGGCCAAACTGACTGAACTAGAAAATTTTCAGACTCTCAATAAAGGTAAATGGGAGGAACTTATCAACCAACAAAAAGCAAAAATGGAAGCTGAGGAAAAAGCCAAGGCCGAAGAAGAGGCCCGCAAAGCGGCAGAAGAAGCGGCGAAAAATACTCCGCAAGTCGCTCCCACAGAAGAAAAACCTTAACCTTTAAGTATCACTCGCAAATCCTTGAGCTCTTTGGCGCTCGGTTCAGCAGCGTAGACCAATGCTTCCCATTTCACCAACCAATCGAGGGCCTGAGTTTTTTGGATAAAATCATCTTTTTCCAATTGGGTCCTCAGCGCACGTGGGCCCAGCTGCGATGAACTTGTTATCCCATGTCGTTTGAGCCACTTCTCAAACGCCAACCAAGTCAGCTGCCGGTCATTGTGCAAATTATGGCGCGGACGAGTGCGGTAATATTCCCAGGCCCAGAAACCTAGCGTGCTCGCAAGCAGTACCCAGAGACCGGCCATGTAGAATGTGCTCAGATTCCAGTTCAGCTTCTCCGCCCAACTGCGCTGCTGATTACGATCAAACTCTTCGCTCCACACCAGGAATCGATAATTGATGGAATCCACCCACATCTGCGTGTCCCGCATCCATGCCGGGAGTTTGCGGCTATCGAACAGGCGATTCGTGGCCGTACGCTGGCGAAAAAATTCACCGCCATCTAGTTCCGCGCGTTCCGGCACAACCCACAGCGTGGGATCTACGCGAAGCCACTTCTCACCATCCCAGGACTCTACCCAAACATGGGCATCATCTTCTGTAACAGTGTAGTAGTTTGAGATCGAGTTGAAAGCTCCGCCGAGGTAACCAGAAACAAGGCGAGAAGGGAAACCCCAGGCCCGCAGCACAAGCGCCGTGGTCGACGCGTAATGAGCACACCAGCCCTTTTTGACTTGGAAAAACTCATTGAGGCTCACGACTTTACCCGGTGAAAGTGAGTAGGTGAAACCCTCCTGCTGGAAGTACTTGGCTAGAAAGTCCTGGGCATCGAGCAACGTCGTCCCTGTGAAACTTTTGAGCTCACTCGGAAGCTTGCGGCGGTTAAGACCGTTGAGGCTTTCTTTCTGCGCATGTTTGGAAAGCGCAGGAGCACCTTTGACCACAGAAGAAAACGCGGTGTAGCGCCGAAGCGTACTGTAGGGGAAAAATCTCATCGTGGCGTGCGTGCCCGCGGGAGCTTGCTTCCCATTCGCCTCCCACCACTGTGGCCAATCTAATCCGAAGGCCCGTCGCGCTTCTTTCTTGTGAATGATATCTTGCCGCCACCAATTCGCTCCTGGGATGCGCCCATTATCCGCAAAGGAACCCCAGTCTTCATCACGAGGGATCGCAAACCAGTTCCACCCGTCATGGCCCGTCAGAGTCATCCCACGCCAGTACAGATCACGCTTCGCCGGCAGTGGAGTCACCGTGGCATGAAAAGCCAACTCTCCGCTGGTGCGCAATTCGCTCACATCTCCAGGACGGGCCTCTTCGCTAAAACCCACGATCCCTTCAGGCGCAGGCTGCGGTGGAGTCCAGAGACCTGCACTGAACCGAGGCAATAAGAAAAACAAAATGACGGCCAGTGGTGCGGCCCTTAGCACCCAGACCCAGAGTTCCTTCCAACTCACATCCACTTCTTCGCCCAGGCCCCGCACGAGCGCCATCAAGGCCACGGCACAGCCGGCAATAGCGCATAAGAAATACAATGGAGTTTTAACAAACAAAGCACCGGTGGCCCAGAGGATAAAAGTTCCCAGCGTGAGCATGCGCCAGTCGCGACCATTTCTCGCTTCCAGCATTTTCAGCGCAACCACGGCGAGCAAGAGGTTAAGTCCCATTTCTGGATTCACATGACGACCGTGTTTTACGAAGGCCAAAACAAACAAGGTCAGGCCCACAATCTTCGGAACAAAATCCGGCAACGTGCGATGGGTCAGTCGTACGAGGATAACGGCCCCTACCGTAAGCAACGTCGGCAGTGTGACTTCATCCCAAACCAAAGAAATGTAGATGATCCAAGAAACCGCGAAGAGAACCAGAGGATGATGCCAAGGAAGCCGTTTCATGAAACGTCCTCGCTTAAGCCACGCAGAGTTTTTTGACGATGCAGCGGACCACTATCAGGAGGCAGAGTAAGTCCATGAATCGTGACGGCCCAGCTTTCTTGCGCGCGGTAGTGCTGCTCAATCATAAACGCCAGACGACCGCGAGCGTTTTCATCCCCATGGCCCCACGGCCATTGATAAAATGCCCGTTGTGATTTTTCTTCAACGAAAGTTTTGGCATGTAAAGGCATCCCACGCGCCATCGCCTTCCACGCAATACGCGTAGGGGAGTCACTTTCTTGGTAACGACGAAAATCTCCCGGCTCATCGCCGGAATGAGACTCAAAGGCGCGCGTTTGTCCCAGGCCCTCATCCCAATAACGATTCGGCACACTCCCAGAAACTTGTTTGGGATACACCCACGCCTCTACGGTCACAGGGTGATAGCTCCAGGCGCGAAACAGTCCAAGAGGGTAGGTCGATGTCACTTTGGCATGAGTGTTCCGCCAAACTCCCCGCTTAGAAAAGATCCAACTCCCAAGAGCTTCACCTTCCGTTTTTGCCGGCAAAGAAAACTCACCTTCTGGTCCTTCGCCATCCCAGCACAACATCAACTTGTGCCGTGAGCGTGAACGACGAGCTTGCCACCACAAGCGCCATGAGGCAGCACTTCCTTGATACTGGTCTTCAATCATAAGTACGTTCAAACGAACGCCATCCAAATTGAAATGCGCTTCCATCAACAACACAACAGTCACAGCGGAAAGAAGCATCCCCAAAGCCAGACAGAGATTGTTGGTGTAACCCCAGCCCATGAGCATCAACACGAGGAGCGTGCCCATCCACCACCAACCCTCAATGGTCGGTCGCAGGTAAACCTGAGATTTACGACGAATGCGCCGGTGAATGAAACTCTTGAGACCCATTTAGACCACAGGAACTTTCGCGAGGAGCGCGCGGCCCAGTCGGTGCTCTTCTGCGCAGCCGGCCTCTTGCAGCGGCAAACGGTGACCGACAACGGCGGCAAAAATGTGCTGCACATCTTCTGGCAGCACGTAATCTCGTCCATGCGTCCACGCCCAGGCGCGCGCGGCACGCACCACATCCAATCCCGCACGGGGTGAAAGTGGTCGCAGCTCGGTGGAGCGACGGGATTCTTCGAGCAATCGAAGAACGTAATCAAGGACAGCATCGGATGCTTTCACAGCAGTGACTTCTTTTTGAATGGCGAGGATCTTTTGCGGTGTAAAAAGCGCATCCATCTGATCGACCACATCCCGGCGAGAGGGGCCAGCGAGCAAAGCCTTCTCAGCTTCACGTGGAGGAAGGCCCATGGGGAATTTCATCAAAAAACGATCGAGCTGAGATTCCGGCAAGGGGAATGTGCCCGCCATGCCACGAGGATTTTGCGTCGCCATCACGGTAAAGGTTGCGGGTAGGGGATGGTTCACCCCTTCTACCGTGACCATGCGTTCTTCCATCGCTTGCAATAATGCGGACTGAGTTTTTGCGGGCGCGCGATTCAATTCATCGGCGAGTAAGAGTTCCGCGAAAATTGGACCAGGTCGAAAATGAAATTGTTGATTTTCAGGACGATAGATGGAGACGCCTAAAATATCTCCCGGTAAAAGATCGTTGGTGAACTGCACACGCTTCATCTCGAAACCCATCACACGGGCCAAAAAGCGCACCAGCGTGGTTTTACCCATACCCGGTACATCTTCAATCAAGATATGGCCTTGGCAGAGCACGGCGGTGAACGCCAGCATGGCCTCATCACCTTTGCCCGGCATGACCTCCAGGGCGCGGTTATAGAGATTTGCGAGGTCAGTTCTGAGCGCTTCCATGCTTCATCCTTTGATCGTTATATTCTAGAGGTTACGAGTGTCTGGTGCCCAGCTTTCTTGCCAAGGTTCACGCTTCGTCTCAAATTAACAGACACACATACTTCAAACACAGAGCTACCCTATCGAAACTCAAGCTTTTGTGTATTTTGCTCAACTTTTTTAGTGGCCTAAAATTCGTTGCGCTTAGAATGACATTTATAGAGAAAACCTGCCGAGGAGGACCGCTTGCGTTTAGTAGCATCAGAGCAATTCCACGAGAGTCTTATTGGTCAATATCGAGACCTTATTCATGAGGCTGTTCTAGAGAGCGAATCTGACCACAAAACCCGTGTGAATATTGGTAAACTCAATTCAAAGCTGCAGGTTATTTTGAAAGCCGCAGCCTACGACGGTTTGCCAGAGAACGTGGTAAACCAGCTCATCGACGAAGCTATTCCTGTTGCTTCAAAAGCCGCATGATCATCAAAATTTTCGCAGGGGCCGGCGAGGGCAAAACGACCATCGCCACCTGGCTTGAGATAGAGCTCAGGCGCCTGGGAATTGAAGTCCAAAACATTGATGCAATCCAGGATGGTCCGGGGCTGGAAGAGCGCCTGGCCGTCCTGGGGAACCCACAGGACCCTCTGAAGGTCGAGATTAAGACCATCCCATATGGGGCCGAATCTAGGCCGAAATACGCCCAAGATTACAAGCCTTCCTGAGGCATCTTGCACGATAACCTTCATTATCGTGCGGCACATCTATGCTGTATTTTGGGAAAAAAAGGCAAAAAAAAGCGCCCCTGCACGAGGCGCTCTTTGGACCCAAGAGCGACCTTGAAATCCCTCTCAAGCAACAATCCTCCTTGATCTGCTATTCTTGGAAC
>JAUMHO010001138.1:0-18898 GCA_032360965.1 Ulva armoricana
GATATGCTGTGATAGATACCTGCAGGAGCATCACAACAATCAGAATGGATGTAGGGCATACCTAGTACAACGTTGCTACTTGGCAATGCCCTCACAGCTTGTTGGCAGTGCTTACACAACTGTGAAGATCTTGTCTTCTGAACGGAGGTACAACAATGTTTGTATATACTGCTTGACACGCCTGTACATTGACGGCCAACTGCTGACATGGAGTGACATGGAAAGAAATAGCATGCATATGTGCACGGCTAGACAGTGACAGCGGAGAACTACCGTGCAGGTGTACAGTGACTCTGAAGCAAACAAATACTTGCTGGCATACCTGAAATTCGAAATGCTGTCAGCAGTTTGAAAACGCGTCTGAACTGCACTGCGTGGACGTCCATGGTCGACGGTACTGCAGCTTGTCGAGATTGCTTGACTTGCCACTTCCAGTGTCTGCTGGACCACAGCAACTCACTGTACGGCAGAAATTTACCTGGTGTTTTGTGCCTCATAATCTTGCTAATTGATGGCTGCGTTGCAGCATGTGCGATATCAACGTTAACGCAGGCGAAGGCTGACGCTTTAAGACCGGCGCTAATTCGGGATGTACTACTAGTAGATGTCCTAGACACATCAATTTTAATTTCCTAACGGCGTTCCCTTGTCAACAGGCCCATTTTCACGACGACGCCCTACCACAACGTACGTCTGACCATAGTTGCAAAGAATGTAGACGGGACATACGCTACTGCTTACATGCACAGTGTACAACACGCTGTAAAGTATTTTTAAAACACGCTGAATTTAACAAGGAGTCATTTGGTGCCGTTCAGTTAATGTTGACCGTGTCCGGGAACGATGTCGTGGCGTAAGGACGCATGCTCACCGCGGATACCTTCAATTCTGAGCAGGAAACGCCAATCAAAGATGGTGTTGTGCAGTCACTCACGTTCCAGTGACAGAGAATTTCTTTCCATCTGGGATGTCAAGGCATCGCTCTTCACACACCCTTGTATAAAAATTTCTCGCTCCGGAGGCGCACGGTGCTATTTAAATTTGATGTGGAACATGCCAGATCTCTGTATGCATCTTTTTTCGCGATGTAACACGGAGATCAACCCAAAACCCCGGCAGCGCCAAGGGGCAATCACAAGCCAACCCTTTTTGTGATGTCATATTCATTGTCCTTGCAACTCTGTGCACCGACGACGCATCATCGCTTGCCGTGGTCTAGGCTTGGCCCGCCGTTGCGGAAGACCCGAGTTCGAATGCCTGCAACATCGAATTGTTTCTGCATGTGCCATGCATGAGACGTGCCCAGGTCTTGCTGCACGACCGGTCGAACTGCAGCACCCATCTTAGACAAGTGCCACGTCAAGTCCTGGTGATGCTGCACGTATGTTTCACTGAACGTGCATCGAGCAACGCTCAGATGGCATCTGGAAACATTCATGCATGGTCACCTCCTGAACCAATGCACAAGACCATTGGTGTATGTGTCAGTGAATGTGACACAAACACATGTGCAACATCCATTCACGTTCATTCATGCACCAATGACAGTTGGCAACCTTCAGGCAAAGTCATTGCACGAAACAAATTGTCCAGTTGTCGATGTATGTCCACTGAATGTGGATCCTACTGGTGAGGAATACATTTATTGAGACGTACAAGTGTATGTCGAACATTCAGCAAGCATTGCCCTGTACACAGTGAAAGTACACTAGGAATACAATATACCTACACTGAGGCTTTCTGCTAGTGTTGCACTTGAGCAAATTTATGGCAATCTTTAGCGTAGGAACATGGCATGACCGCAGCCTGTTCCGGCGCCGCGCAATTGATCAACGTTGCCCCCCGGCTTGTACGAGTGCAGTACGTGTCGCTGACGTGTCGTTGTCTGACGTGTCACCCCTTATGGAGCAGTGCGGAGGCCGTGTGCAACCGCGTGCCGTGTCCCGCCGTGTCCCAGCGCCCTACAGCCGCCGGCTGCCGTGGAATATTCGGCAGGGCTGGATGCCTCGACACGACGGCGACCACTCCTCAACAATCGAAATCTGATCAAGAGCTGCTTCAGGGCATCCGGTGGTCCGCGAGGTGCATATGTGAGCAAAGCGAGAACTGCGCTATGGCATGCAAGGCCTGCCTCGGGGCCACCACGACCCATACGGCAGCTGAATCTAGCAAAATCAAATCCCATACTTCTATTTGATGACATGTTGTTGTTTTCGTCGCACAAGATCCGCGGAAATCTCTTGCCTCCGTGGCGCCATCGATGTACGGCAAGAACAGACACACCACGCTTCCGCTTGGCACAGACAGCCCATACTTTTATTTGTCGACAAAAATAGACTGCCACATGCACCATGCTGCAGCTTTATGTCGGTATGCGGGCTTGGGAGGGCGTCGTCAGACAGGCACGTGAACTGCCCTTGCCAGAGCTAGCGGGCACTCGACTAAACTCTACTATCCTATTCCACCTGTTTCTTCACTAAACTTTACCACGTCTTCAACGCTTGCCCCTTTACTCTTAACCTGGAAGTTGGCAAACATGTACATACGTATTACTCATCTCTCCCAGTTGTTCTGAACTTCAACTGTCCAGCCCTTCAGATTTTCTGCTCTCCAGCCCTTCACCTCTCTCGCTCTATGCCTTTCGAGCAGTGTTGGCAGAATACGGGTATTCTCGAAAAAATCGTATTAAATACGCGTATTTTAGAAAATCGAATGGAATACAGTATACGGTTGAACATTGCAACTGGCGGCTTGCACGAACCAAGTCGTTGGAACGCTACAGCTTTGCTGCAGCCTCGCTACAGCCACGCTACAGCCTCGCTACGGCCAGTAACCACAAAAATAATACGTATATCTCCTAAAGCATTGGAGTTGCCTGTGGTATTTTCGCAGAGTCTGAAACGTAATACGTACGTGCACGCGCCGCGGCCGTACGCGGACCAGATGCGCTCGCAACCTGCAGCTGATCAGGTGACCACCTTACATGCTACGGTGTACGACCCACGACCATGATTGCAACTAATATTTACGTGAGACTTTCAGTTGCTGTCCAGGATACGGGCAGTCTTCGACCTACTGCCAGTGGTCAGGAACTGGTTCATTGCTTTACTGAACAAGGATGTTATTATGATCAGTATGACCATGTTGTGAGCAAGAAGCAAAGCAAGCTGACCACTGCACAGGCTGAAAAGTTTGTGTATGGTTTTCAGAACTTGCGGGCAGTGGAGAAGTCCGAGGGCAGGAACAACACGTGTTGTTAGTACTGCCCTGTATGAGCAGATGTACCATGACGTGTTTGGGTCTGATGCCGAGGCATCCAGTGACAGTGAGGGTCCGTGAGGATCTGTAGTTGGGAGGTGTACCTATACTATAGTAGCACGCTGTATTCTAGTTGTGTGCAATGTAAGCTGTACTTCAGGGACTGCCCTGGAGCTGATCCGCCCCCGCCCCCGCCCCCCTAGCAAAAACCACCACACCGTATCCTGAAATTGCACCGTATGGAATACCCGTATTCTAACCAACCCCTATGCCATACGAAGTACGAAAGTGCCATCACTGCTTTCGAGCCCTCCAGCCCTCCAGGCCTTAACTGCTTCAGTCTGTCACATCTCGACCTCTCCAGCTCTCTTTCTCCCCTACTCCTGGTCTCCCTACATCTCTAGCATCCAGTTTCTCTAGCTGTTTACCTTGCACCGAGGTCTTTAGCTACAGCGCTCTCTTCCTCGCAACCTCTCTTCCTCTCCCCTCGACCTCTCTTGCTCTCTACCTGTCCACACCTCCAGCCCACTTTCTCCCTTGCTCCTCCACTCTACCTGTTCACACCTCCAGCCCAAATTTTCCCCTGCTCTCCGGCTCCGCTACTCTCATGCTCTCCTGTTCTCCTGCTCACATGCAACCTTCTTGTTGACAAAACTTTCACACCAAACTCTGTAGATTGAATCGAGCCGTTTCCGTATTCAAGTCATCAGCTCTCTAGCTCTTCCCCCCTCCTTTTCTTCGCCTCTCCACCTCTTCACCTTTTTGGCTTTCCTGCTCACCAGCCCATCCCCTTCCTTGCTACATAGCTTTCAGCCCTCTCGCGCTCTACAGCACTCCATTCTTCCGTCCTCCACCTCCCCACCTGTCTAACTCTCGTACTCTCTACCTCCCTTGCTCTCAAGGTACCAGTCTCTCTAGCTGCCTAGCTTAAACCGCATTTTAGCTATAGCAGCGCTGTACCTCTCTACCTATCTTACTCCCTGCTTCTCTTCCTCCCTACCCATCTACGTCTGTGGCCCACCTGCTCCCCCCGCTGCCCTGCTAATCAGCTCTCTTACTATCCCACCGTCCTGATCTCCTGTTCTCTACCGCTCCAACACTCCGGCACTTCGGCATTGCAACCCTCGGGCCCCCCAGCCCCTCGGCCCTCCACCTCCGCAGCCCCTCGGCCATCCAGCCCTCCAGCCTTTCAGCCCCTCGGCCCACCGACTCCCCAGCCTTCCAACGCATACAGAAACCGCCGGGGGGCCAGCCATTTATGGCCATCATTTGAATATGACACACGCAATGCATGCAGTTGTCATCGTATAATCACCGCTAGCATCATCATGGTACGGCGGATGTACTGTGGATGTACGTATGATGTATGTCGTATTATATGTATTTACACGTTCTGCCGTATAATCTGGCAGATGGGCCGTATGTCATCGTATATTTGAATTTCGTATATTTCATATACCGCGGGGCGGCAAAACATACGATTTGTACGCCAGAAATGAAAATATACGTATGTATACGTATGTGCATAGATTATACATATGCTTATGTATACGGATGGGCCTGCCTAAACCATGTGGCTGTGGCGCTCGTGCTGCCTGTGCATCTTGTCAATCGCGTCATTGTAGCCACGCTGCAGTAGCGCAGACCGTCTGGGGCATGCCATGGCTATAATACACAGTATGAGCCATACTTCTATTTACTACAACAGAATATTACACAACCCTCGGCACTGCAACCCTCGGCACGTACAGTGGTACAGTATTACGGGTATTTAACATGTGGCAACTTGAGAAATCAGTCCGGTTGTTTCTGCAAGGGGGGCGGGGGCAGAGCAGGGAAGCCGCCCCTGAAGTGCAGCTTGTAATGCACACAGCTAGATTGCAGCTTGCTGCACCTTCCAACTGCAAACCCTCTGGGCAAACCCTCATTTTCTCTGAAAGCGTCAACATCAGACCCGAACACGCCACGGTACATTTGCTCGTACATGGCAGTGTTGTTGCGGCCCTCAGACTTCTCTGCCCGCAGTTCTGGACCTCATACACTACCCGTAGCTTCTCATCCCGTGCAGAGGTCACCCGTTTTCGCTCATGGTTGTAAGCGAACCAGTTCCGCTCGCAAGCTGATGCGGTGACCACTTATGAAGTGACAGTTACTGCGAATCGACACAGGTGCGTATTTGACGATTCAGACCGTGATGCATTGAGGTCACTCTAATGCCTCTAGAGATACACATTATAGTTGCGTGGACACGAGGCCGTAGCGAGGCTGTAGCGAGGCTGTAGTGCTTGCAAGCAGCTGGGTGCATTGTTGGATCGTATGCAGTATTCCATAAGAATTCCATACGTACGCGTTTTAAAATAAAGAATTTTCCTGGAATTTCCTGAATTGTGTTAACACTGCGTTTAACGAGGGTTTTCTGGCTGACCCACACCCATTGCCAACGCACACACCAAACCATCGACTACTAGTCGTACAGTATAAAAACGCTACCACAATAAGACTCAAAGGCATGTTTAAACATGTTTTGGAGCCTCTGCGAGGTCCTTGGAATCGTTCCGGGCCACATTGGGCAAAAGTACGTTTTTCCCCCAAGAAGCAGGCCAGATTTCGACGAGAAACCCTGTTTTGCCCAAAACTGCTATACGACGGACAACCGGTGATTTCCAATACATCGTGTTATGTCCAAATACCGTCCCAAAGTTGCGATTGGGAACGCACGCTTCGCACTCTCTTGGAGAACGTGGTTGTACGTGGAGTGCCAGCCCTCCTTCTACAACTCTGTCGCACCCTTGTCAACGGCACCAGTCCTGTTGTTCGTTTCAGCACAGTCAGTGGATCCAATGCATAAACTGCGCCGTGACTGTCAGTGATAGATGGCCTAAAGTTGACACTTGTCTTTGCCTAGGCTTGTTGATATCATCGAAGTTGGAACGTGCGGATATGTGTGTTGAAACATAAGGCAACACTGCAAATTGGATTCTGTTCTGACCAAGCTGGCCTCTTAATTTGCGGTTGTGTTCTCGGTGTAGGGCCAGCACAAGGTGACCTCAGGCTATCCCAGGGCAGCACGTCAGAGGATGGGAACGCCGAGTTCGGGCGCCTTGAGGTGTTTGCAAGGGGAGGCTGGGGAAGTGTCTGTGCCAGGCCCGGCCCCTCAGCCGGCGGTCCACGTCCAACCCCGTCCGAAGAAGCTTTCAACGCAGCGGCTGTCAACATTGCCTGCCAGCAGCTTGGGTTTGAGAGTGGGGAGAGGTCACAGCTGGCGGTGCGATGCAGCTGTTTACACCATCAGCGTGCCGCCATGCTGGTCCATGCATGTCTAGCGCTTCAGATGATCAGCTACGCTGCCGCAGTAGTATTTGATACCACTTGTGCATTCGGAACCGTCAACCAAGCTTCAAGTTGAGGTGGGTGTGACGAAACAGAGGCCTAGGTGTTGAAGTACTGCTTCAGCAATGAAAAGAATACTCACACAGTCTGTTTGCCTTTCCAGTCACAACAAATTCTACAATTACTATACACTATTGGATGATCTCACCTGTGGTGAAACAGAGCTGTTGACGTATTGCTCCAGCAATGGACAGTATACTCACTCAGTGTACATTCGCACAACACATTCAGTATGCCAGCAAAACATCATGAAGTATCCACTACACTTCAAATGCAGCAGTATCGAAACCAGACCTGTTTACCCTTCCAGTCGTCATAGATGACCTAAACAGCACAATCCTATATAGCTAGATCGGATTACGACTGTGTATCCGTCAATAACCTTGTCCTAACCACCTCACACACATGCATGCATGGTGCCCTGCACCCACGCTGTGCGGTTGAAGTACAAAGGAAGTTGCATTTGATGTCACACGAATATGCTCTCGCAAGCCCAATTGGAGCAGCATCGAAATAAACGCACAAAAGAGTGCACAGATTACAGACTGGTCTATGCTCCATGACCACATTGGAGTTGGCGGGTTGCATGTGCCCTGTTGTCTTGGGTTTTTTGTAAGACCATGTTCACAAATAATGTTCTGTCTGCAGGTGAACATGAGCAGCACCGACATTAGGCGTGTCCCTATTCTGCTTGCGGACACCAAATGCACTGGCAACGAAGCAGCGCTGCCAGAGTGCCCTGGCAGTGAACTTGGGGGCTCTACAGAACAGTGTGGCATCCTGGACAATGTCGGCTTGATTTGCTTCTCCAGCAGAAATCCAGGTACAAACTGTTTTGACGTCACTGACTTACAGGTCTTGCGTATAATTACCGAATTCTTCCATTACCGAGCTGCCCCATTGCGGCACACAGTGGTTACTCTATTGCCGTCGAAAATGCAGCATGTTTGATGTACCCTGTGTCTTTGCACAGGCTACACTTGTGCACTGGCCATGTTTTACACCTAAATTGATAGCATCACATTGCAATTGCAGCTATGGAAGGTAGTCTGCGCTTGGTGGAGGGCCAGGCTGGGGCTGGCTTCAAGTACGGCCGCCTGGAGATCTTCTTGCGAGGTTTGTGGAGCACTATCTGCGATGCTGAGCGGTCGAGCTTCACTCCCGACTCCGCCCAGGTAGCTTGCAGAATTCTAGGCTTCGACGGTGGCGCAGCCATAGAGTTTAGGACAAATCTTGGCGAGAATCAGGTAATATGTTGTTAATCCACCTAATCCTGCAAATTAAAACTACCTGTCCCTTGTGCCGCTACCGAGCATGTCTCAATTCCACTATATCAGGGTTATTTGGGAATTTTGTTATGGCTCGCTGCGATCAAACCATACGATCACTGACAGTGTACATGTGCATCTACTATGCTGGTCTGACGTCGATTGTTGTCGACAAGCATTTGAATCCCAGGTTTCGAATCGTCCCATTCGACCCGTGCCTACATATTCTCTGGGCCGCTCATGGTGTATTGACAAATCATGTCATGGCTCATGTCATAGCCATCTGTTATACATCTGTCCCGTATCCTTTCAAAACTGGACTCCGTGCAAAACCAGCGTTGCATCGGTGATATGAATGGCATTGGCCAGTGGCCAGTGGCACTACAGTTGTGTGGCGTCATTGTTTTGGTATAAACAGAGTACATAACAATGTTGGTCCAGTCTTCGCTGTGCCCCCTATCTCTTCAGTGCAACTGGTGTCCCAATTGCAGTGCATGCGGTACGTGGTCAAGTTTCGGCTGTCAAAGGTTTCCCGATCCATGCAGGTGCTTGTCAGCAATCTCCCGGTCGGTCTTGCCTCAGTGGACTGCAACGGAAGCGAGACATCTCTCCTGCAATGTGTATCTAGTCAAAACATTCTGGGCTGTTTGCTTCGCAACAGCGATTTCACTGATGCAACCGTTCTGGCCTGCGCAGACTCAACTGAAAGTGCGCCCTGCTACACACTGCGGATTTCAAATTCAAGCTTATGCATAATCTAAAATCAACGGTTTTCATTTGGGTTGGGCTAAAACACAGACTGCGGGCCCTCAGCTCCCCAGCCTAGGCCAAATAGGACTTTGTAGGAACCCCCCATTTAACATATACCAACGCGCAGCAGTTAATGCAAGCCATGATAGCCGCTAAAGGCATTGAGTCTGACACACACCAAAGCGAGAACGAAACCAGCCAAGGTTAAACAGCGACTATGTCTTGTGCATGCAGACTGTTCAACCCCTGTCCCACTTGAGGGCTCTGTCCGTCTGCGGGGCGGCTTTGGCACCCCTTGTGACCCAGTCCACAGTGGCTTCGTCGAACTGTTTCACTTGGATGAGTGGGGTGCCATCTGCAATGGCGCTCTCAGAGACAACCCGCTTGTAGCTGACGTCGTCTGCCGCCAACTAGGCTTCCTGCACGGCACCGTCGTTGACCCGTCCTCGAATCCGCCTGACCCTGAAGACTACACATACCCTTACAACCCATACGGCGACGATGAGGCAGAGGAGGTGCAGGAGCGATTCTGGCTGAGTGAGGTCACGTGTAGGGGCCCTGAGGACAGCCTCCTTGAGTGTGACCTCGGCCCGGGATTGCAGACAAACAACGCGGGTTGCACCCGACGCCCGTCGCGGCTGACGGTGGCCTGCCGAAAATTTGCTGTCAGCGAGGCACTGGAGGACGTCACTACTCCCGGGGCTCGTGCGACTCCCATCATTCGGCCAGGATGGTGTACAGCGATGTGGTTCTCATGAATGTGGTTCTGTTGCTACCAGTCAAGACACCCGCCCAACCACAGCGATGGCACGATCACCACTAGTAGTACAACGAATTGTGCCTTCATGTCGTGTGCGGCATGTATGCATGAACATGTCTGATCATATCTTGTCAGTATCGGTTTGCATGGTATGCAGAGCACGGTGATGTGCGGATTGTTGACCAAGCTACCGTTTCCAACTGGCAGCTGGGCCGCCTGGAGGTATTTTTTGAAGGCTCCTGGAGCCAGGTCTGCGCCGATGGCTTTGGTGGAGCAGACGTCAATGTCGCCTGTCGCCAGCTGGGCCTCGGGGCAGGAGCAGTCGGCCCACGCCCGAGTAGTATTGTGCAGTCACCTTCGCAGCCGCTTGTGTTTCCCGAGGTCGCCATCACCAATGTCGGGTGCACTGGCACTGAAGCTAATCTACTGGAGTGTCCTGGCGAAA
Organism: Ulva armoricana; assembly: GCA_032360965.1. Classification (NCBI taxonomy): domain Eukaryota; kingdom Viridiplantae; phylum Chlorophyta; class Ulvophyceae; order Ulvales; family Ulvaceae; genus Ulva; species Ulva armoricana. The sequence goes on from JAUMHO010001138.1 coordinate 9,872, forward strand.
TGAATGTTGATTACGGCTTCATAGGCGGCGGCTGTCTAGAGCTCAACAGAGAGGGCCTGGAAATTGCCTGCGTTGCAGTAGCTGAAGAAGGTATGCGAAATCAGCTCACACCGCCCTTGTTGCAAAATAACAGAGCAAAGACTGTGTATTGCCGACTGGCGTCAAAACAACACTTCTCTTGGCAATATGTAGTACTCCTTCAAGTTGTGATATGTGGCCACAGGAAATACCCTTGCATGGTGGATGTGTACTGTGTGCTGTGTGCATGTTCAGGCTGCATTTGTAGCCCGTGGGTGTGTGATACACGCCCGCAAATGCTTGAGCGACGACCACACAGTGACTCATCATGTGGGCGTCGCCTCAGGGAGCGAGGCTGGTACTGCAGGGCCGGAAGGGGGCCTTCGCTTGACGGCTGGCAGCAACGGTGATGATCCCGCCTCAGGCATTGGAATTCTTGAGGTTTTCCACACTGGAGCCTGGGGAACCGTCTGCGACGCCAACCGGTTTTCAGGCAGGTCAGAGTCCCAAGTGACACAGGTATGGCCGGCCACAGCGCCATGGCAATCCAGTGCAGCTAGACATGCTTTCTAAACGTGTCCTGCGCATGACACTGTCGCCGCTATTGCGCTGTCTAGAACCAGGGTAGACCAATGCAGACAGCAGCAGCCGTGGCGTGTCGCCAGCTAGGCTTCCTCGATGGCGTGTTCCGGGTCGTTCCAAGTGTTCCAGCCAGTGCCAACCTGCTGCCGTCCTGGCTCGGCAGCCTGCCGTGCACGCAGATGGTCGAAACCATTGAGGATTGCGGTGAGCTTGAGTTTGGGGACACTGGCACATGCGGTCCTACACTGCGGCTGGTCTGCAATGATGGAGCTGGTACGTCATCTTACTCCCTTTGCGGCACCAGCTGACTACACCACCACAACAAATGCTGTATTTGAGGTTCGCGGACATGAATCCATGAATTTGTCATAGAAGAGTTTACATTGGGCCAGTGTGACCTGCAGCAGGTGTTTCTGATATGACAAGTTGAAGGACGTGTTGGTATCTGCATCTCCGGTTCTCACTTGGTCTTTGGAGGGCAGCCTGCATGCGATCTCCACGGACCACAAAATAATTAGTTGTTAGTCCTATTTATTTGTTTTTCCATTCATTTGGTGAAGTGCCAAACATGCTACCTCATTGAATGTTAATGCATGTGCAGTGCTTCTTGTTTTCTGCATATGCCTTGACACTTGACACCGCCGCTGATAGGTATACACGGGCCGCAGAACCCAAATTCGACCAAGAGAACATGTGAAATTTCCTGCGTCTGAGACGGTGTGTGCATGGCGCCAATGCTGACTGCGTCCGAATTCGCTGCGCACCGCAACATCCATCTCCTACAACACCCAGACAGACACACTTCTTTCAAATCATCCGTACCTTGACTACAACTCCGGGGGGGTGTATCACGAAGCACGTACACTGGTTAGCATGCTGTGTTGCTTTGCAGGCCCGAATGTGCGAGAACCAAGGCTTGTCGGGGGGCAGGCTGACCCTGCCGGGCAGTGGGCGTACGGCCGTCTCGAGGTCTTTGACGGAGACTTCTTTAGCAACCTATCCGAGGAATTCAGTAACCAGGCGCTCGGTCGCAGGGGAGTCGAAGTGGCGTGCCGGTCGCTCGGGTTTGCAACTGGCGCACAGCTGCTGTCCGGAGACGGATCAGGGCTGCCAGGGGCAGATGGGACGCCCAACTCGCTCAATGGAATTACATGTAACGGAGATGAGGATACGCTGGCGGACTGCACCCAGCGGACACGTACAGATGAAGGCACCGGCAACTATAACGATGTGCTATCGGGAGACTCTGCGGTCGCCCTCCTTTGCATGAACCCCTCCGGTACGCGCTCTATCAAACATGCGTTTGGATGTTCTTAGTTGTCCACATGGCTGCTGTTCCCTGAGTATGTATACTTCTAGCAATGGCAGTGAGGAACGTCGTGTGCATTCACTGCCAGTGTCGCCGGTATCACTGCTGAAACTCAGCCAGCATGTATGTATGATTACATCGCCGTATCCATAAGGACATTGACACCTCCGGCAACCCGGACTGCATGTAAAGCGGTCATCCAGCCTGTGTGCTATGTGTTGTGATATATACTACCACTCGTACCACTGGGAGTCACAGTTTTCTTCACCAATAAAACGGTGAGACCAGCTTCGATGTACATCTGCGAGATTTATGTCGCGTGTGGATGTACATCTGACGAACCATTAACGTCGTTCGGTGACAGAATGGTGTACATCGCGCGCAGGCACAACTACCGCAGATGATGTTTCGCTGTATGTCAAATGGTCTCGCAGAGTCGTTTGTGGCCTTGATGTACCTCGAGATTAGGTGCTGTACATCCAAAGGTGACGGAAAGCGCGCTTTTTGATGTACAACAAAAGGTCAGCTGATGTAGAAGAGCTAATAAGCACATACAGCAAATGTACATTCAGGAAAAATGCTGTACATCAACTGTGATTACTAAAACTTACCAGATGTACATCAAACATTCATATAATTTTCAAACATGCATCAACAACTCAATCAACCAACCTCCAGCCTATGCCAGCGGCCACGACTACTAGTAGTACAACCAACACCAGCCCGCAAAGCCAGTCCTCCAACTCACCCACCTGGGCATGCAGCTATGTTACGTTCGAGCTCCAAGCCTGACAGCTCTGCTCCCTCCTCCAGTCAAGCTTTCTGCACAGACCAAGTCACGAATCAATCAGTGAACATGCACCAAGGCACAATGACATGTGCACAGTTGTCTCATGTCATATCAGATCACAGAAATTGCTACGAATCATGCACAAAGTAAAGAGTCTGCAGCAGCATGATTAGAAAATACTTACCAAGAAAGGTGTTGATACTCTGCATCACGATGAATCTGAGTGTCCTTGCCTTCTTTGTGTCTCTGCCTGCATTCACTGCCGCGTCAGATGAAAGTTGCACGAAATAGCTATACAACAGCTGCTGCAAGCTCTCATGCACATAGCAGCTTCAATTGACATCAGCATGGGCTGATCCAGCAATTGGGCAATGCACTGTGAGACGAGAGCTCACCTTGTCACCAAGCCAGTGACCTGGAGATATCCCATTCTCCACTGTGACATATCCATGGCTGATCAAACAAGATACTGATACTCTCAAGAATCGATGGGGAGAGCCTGAAGGATGGTGCTAGCCCACATATTGCAACCTGCACATACCACACATGAAACAGTTGCAACGGCATCCTCTGCCAGACTTGCCTGAAACAATTAAATGAATGTATTGATCACCGCCTCGTGCAGCAGCATATTGTTAAGTTGAAGGGTTGGCATACCAGGTCAAAGTGGCAACGCAGAGCTAACCTGGGACAGCGTCGCCCCAAGCACGTTGAAAACCTCTATGATTGCAAGGTAAAATAGCTTGACTTGACTCCGATCAAGCAGGCAAGGCCTGCATAGCGGGGAAATCATGCCATCACGTTTCCTGTACGGGCACACTTGGCATCATACGCACAAAGCACATCAAAACAATTGCAAGCACTCACAGATACAAAGCGCATCTGAAGATGCTGCTGTTGTCTTACTGTCGGCTGTTCCGCAGAGAAGGTCCGCTTCGAAAGGTCGGGGGCAACGAATTTGCTCACACCTTCACAGCAGCACACATACAAAGCATGCACGTACTTGTCTGCTTGGTGCTTTTGTAGCGTTGTGCCGGATGAGTCTTTAGGACCAGAGTTGCCTGAGACTTCATCGGTCTGAACGTGAGTACTGACGTCGTCCCCACTGCCCAACAGAACGGGAAACAAAACGATCCAGAGAACACGATACTATAATTAAATCAAACTCGAATGCGATGCGTCCGGACATGGCCATGGCGGATGGGAAACACTGTGATCTATTTTTGCAGCTGTTCAAAAGGCAACCAGGACACGGTAAGCTCTACATCCATAGGAAGAATCAGATATCAAGCATGCGTGAAGATTTGTTTGAATTGTCGCATAGAAATGTCATGCTTCTATTGCTGCGACTGTTTGTCCGTGTCGTGGATGGTCATACTTCGGTGTTCCAATGCACAAGCTGTGGCGAAGGGGAGAATTCACTTCGAACGTTCCTACTTTTGGTGAACATTCGCATCCGCGTGCGTTGTACATCATCAGGTTGTGGTGGAAACATGGTGTACATCAGATGCATCGCACGATGAACATTGACATGGCTGATCGGATGATGTACATCATCACGGTATCCTTCAACTTGTACATTGAATGTACATCGAACGAGTGCAGCGGTCCATCTCAGGATGTACATCCTGGCCACGGGGCCAGATGTACTTCAGGAGACCAATGCAGTTGTTTTGATGTACTTCAAGCGCAGTGGGTACATCACCGGTGACACGCATCATCGGCCGATGTACATCTGGATGCAGGCCGATGCAGGTTTGCTATGTACAGCAACTGCGCCTTGGCAAACATGTGTTGTACATCTACAGCCTGATGCACTTTTGGTCGATTAAAATGTACATCTGCTGCATTCTACCATTTTTGTAGTGCTTCTGACTGGCACGTGGATTTGAATCAGTAATCGTTTCATTTATGATGTGATTGTCTGCATGTGCTACTGCTGACAACGACGCTGTTCCTAGTAATGCCTCAAGAAACGACACATGCCCCCACATCCAGGTTGCCCCGCCAACGATACAGCTCCGGCGCAAGGTGATGTCCGTCTTGTGCAGCTGGTAGGCCTCAACACAGCCACGCAGCCGTGCGATGACGTGCACTTTGGGGGTGTTGAGATTTTCAATGATGGCCAGTGGGGCCGCATCTGCCGGCCAGCCTTCGGCCCGGGACTCTCCAGCTCTGCATCTTTTACTATTGATGCCACGGTCACTTGCCGCCAGCTTGGCTTTCCCTTCGGTAGCTTGATGGATGCCCAAGAGGTGTTTGATGTCGATGGTTCCCAAGATTACACAGACTATGGGCTGTCTGGGGGGATAGTTTGGGCAACAGATGTTCAGTGCACGGGCAAGGAAGAGCGCCTGGCAGACTGCTTCTTCCCCGAAGGTTTCGGCACCATCTTTGAGCCGGGCGGAGGTCCCCGTGATCCCACGCGTGTGGGTGTCGCACCTGGGTGCGGTCGAGGGGACAGTTCCTATCTAGCCATTGTCTGTAGGCGCTTCGAGATAGAAGGTGTGCTCGATTTATTAATGCTTCCATATGTCGACCCCGAAACACTGATGCATGCCTGCATAGCTCTGGAATTAGAAGAAACACACCCTAATCACAAGCATGAGTAGCCGGGGTGCAGTCTCGCGCTGATAACAGTCACACGTATTGAGTGCCATGCCTGTGTTGACCACGTTTGGTCTCACAGATGGATGGAGTTGCTGCAGCACTCTGTTTCATAATGTGATGCAGGTTCTAGCTTGGTATGCAACCCATTTTCCTGTGTTTCGACATAATGTGGGGTTAACTTCCTACAATATGAGAGTGGGTTTACTCAACCTGAACCCTGAACATGGACCCTGAAGCCCAATCCTGGGATGGAGAATGACTTATGACCACTACTTTCTGAGAGAATTAGTCACGCTGTGTTCGCTGATGACTGCTGACTGGACACTGTCGACGTATGATGCTCTTGGCTAGTCCGAAACTAGTATGTAGTTGGGCGACATCCCTCAGTCTGTAAAGACAGTATCCACGCGGATTTTCTCATCTCGTTTTGGAGATACAGACATCTGGAGTTGTACCTTGGTACCAGATGTGCATGAAAAGCATGCATCTGCACCACCTTGATGGCCAAGCAAGTGCAGTCACGGCTCGGACGGCATCCTAACGTCCAGCCTATTTTGCAGAGTCTCAAGTGATCCGCCGCCTCTGATGGGAGCATGAGGCACATCTACACGCCATGGGGCGCACGTGTGTAGGGTGGCAAGAAGCCCTGATTCCCTGGTATGTGAAATGGGTCAGATTTAATGTATAGAACAACGCGTGTCTTGTTGTAATACCTCTAAGAGGCAGGAGTACCTAACGGTGTACGCATGTGTAAGCAGCGATGTAGCCAGTGTATGCGAGGGTTAGACTGTTTTGAAACGGCCCAGGAGGGACGTATGCAGAGGATGTGTGATTTCGGAGGTCTGATTCGACACTTGTACGTTGTTGCGTGATGCACCTGTGACCGTGTGTCAAGAGCCTACAGCTTAAGGAATCAGTGTGCAGCAGTAGTTAAAACACGTACCTGGGCTTGATCAGCCCGGGGCGTAAAATAAACTCCCGAGACGGAGTGCCGTGTCGATTAAAACAAGCTACTGGTAAACAATACAAGAATACAGAGTGATGTGTAAACGCAATAGTTGTGGACGTGCTGAATGGAAGGCGCCCCAAGTCAGCTCCCACAATCGTGAGTCTGCCAACCCCCAGCAAGCGCATATATTTATGCACCCAAGACCTCCCTGTGTAGCTGGCCTCGCCGAAAGATGCGATGGGATTGCGCCCAGTCGCATTAAGTAGGACTGGATTATTCTTGTAGGCCCATGAGTGTGCATTTGTGGTTGGCACGGCTGTAAAATCAGCGTGAGCATGTACACTACTGTGACGGTGCTCTGATAACTCAGTTTGGGCGTAATCGCCTTCAAAGCCACAAAAGCGGCATAATGGAATAGATCATATGCGATCTTGTGTGTGTTGGGCATAACTTTGAGGCGAGTATTACGGCGAAGCCGTGTATGCCAGTAATCAGAAGTGTCCTAGGGGCTGCGACTGACGTCTTGGTGAACTTGTACGGGAAGAGAGTTCATACTAGAACTGCTATCGAGTAGACGTAAGTACTTGGTAAATGTGAACCTGATCATACTGAGAGTTCGAAGTTAACTATATATATGTCGTGCCACGTAGTGGTGTTCTAGCCATGCATGGGTCTGTGATTGTGCACAAGCGCATCAGCCGAGAAGCTGTGAGGGTATCCCACAACAACACTGTCACTAGTAGTGACGCTGATGGCTCCCCTGAGTCTACTACTGCCCCACAGATATACTCAATCATAGGTTAACACATGCCTATACCCTCCTGGAACCATTCTGGTTCAAGGTCTTTGTAAGCTCATGACACCGGCCCTCTGGCCCCCCAGCCCCTCGGCCCTCCACCTCCGCAGCCCCTCGGCCATCCAGCCCTCGAGCCCTCGAGCCCCTTGGCCCACCGACACCCCAGCCTTCCACCGCATACTAAAACCGCCGGGGGGCAAGCCATTTATGGCCATTGTTGTTGCAAGAGCGGGGGTGATGTCTTACTGAGCACCCATCAGGCACCCTTGGCCAACAAAGTGGCCCTTAGGAGGCCCGCCAGCCCGAACCCGCATCATGCATATGCTCTACAGACTTGACAAATTTCTTTGCATGAATCTAGGTTGACCCCGTTCAGTCGTTCCAAGCTGCTGTGCCGGGTAAATATGATACTCATTATTCTACAATCCATGGTTAAGAAGTATTAGAGACTCGGGAAGACGCTGGACTTCATCTGGGTGTAACGAACATCATCAGCGCATTCCACTTCAACAGACCCCTGTTCCTGCCTCGAAATTGTGTTCTTTTATTTGTTTGCGGTTTGTGTGGCTTCTATTTATGTTATGACATGTTCCGGATGTTGTATGTACAACGTTGCGCTTTTGCTTGTGTTGGCTTACCGCTTGGTCATGTTGAACGTTTCAGGCTGTTGCAGGTTGTTGATCTCTGTGCAATACAATAGATGTACATCGCTCTGCTAGTTAACAATTGCCTTGCCTATCTCCCTTCAAGCATGTTAAACATATGCCCAACCTGTAGTGCATTGGAAATGCACCAATGCTGAATGCTTTGCAGCTGTCACCGCTGACTTAATCCTACGCTCTCCGCATCACTGTACCAACGCCGCGGATGCCCACCAAGGTTAGGTGGGCATCCACAGGGTGGGCACCCAGCTAAGTTGCAGTATGTGATCTGTTTTGAGCAAATAACATGTGAGGACTATTGCATGTGATGTTGCTATGCGTATTATGTAGTTGCGTGTGTAAAATGTGCATCGTGTGTGCCCTCCCCAGACCTGGGTCGTAGTCCGTGCCCATGTTGGGGTGGGCACCCGGAATTGGGGTGGGCACTCACAGGGTGGGCATCCAGCTAAGTTTCAGCCTGTGATCTGTTTTGAGCAAAGGACAGCTGGAAACTGTTATATGTAAGGCTGCCGTGCAGATTAAGTAGCTGCATGTGTAAAATGTGCAGTGTTTGTGCGGTTCCCTGTCATGGGCCATGGTCCATGCCCATACTGGAGTGGGCATCCGGAATTCGGGTGTGCAACTAGAGGGTAGGCATCCACCGTTGTTTGCAATACCGAATTAGATCGGCTTTGTATATGATGCATATGCCTACTGATAGCCTGTGGATGATTCCCCACAGGTAAGGTGGCCGCTGATCGCCAGTGAGGCATGGATGCCTAGCTTAAGCTGGTGGAATGTTAGTACGACCACCACGATGCAGCCACATACCAGAATCGATGAAGGAACGCATTGTTCCTGGAATCGTTTTACGCGGGAACCATATGTATGATGTTGTCGCATGCGTGGAATCTTTGTTTCTGTCGTGTGATCAATTGCCGACACGTTTTGCCGACCCGGTTTGCGTTCAGATTGGATTGAAGGTCGGCTCATGCCCCGGCGTAAGGAAAGCTATGTTTGTGGAAATAATATGGCATTAAGATCAAAACACCTGCCTTGTTAACGTCTGCCGGTTCTCCTGGTGGTCATGGGCCCTGACATGTCCGCTGTGTGACCTGTCCGCTGTGCTGTGAGACAGCTATGCCGTAGAGATGCATGAACGTATAGACAATGGATGTAAGGGCAATATATAAGAAGAGTATGCAGCGAAATTGGTCACTGTTGTCCTGTATGTGTGGGGTTGCTACAGTGAGATTCACTGTACCAATGTGCCGGATGCCCACTGTGGGTGGGCATCAATGGTGGGCACCCAAATCAGTAACATGGGCATCG
>JAUMHO010001149.1:0-18898 GCA_032360965.1 Ulva armoricana
GCGGCGGGAATGATGATCTTGCACGGGTTTACACAGGCTTGCAAAAGGAATTTCTAGACGTTCTTGATGATCTAGCACCAGCTTATCAAACAGCCCGGCAGAAATTTGCAGAGATGTCGCAGCCTGTCACTCAAGGCAGGATTATGGAAGAAGTGACCAAACGGGGGCAAAACTTCCGTGGTGATTTGACGCCTGCTGCTTATGCCCGTGCTTTAAATGACAAAGTAGCCCAAGGCGTTACAAGAATGCCATTGGCTACTTTGGAGGGCTCTCTATCTCCACAGCAGATGGAAGTTTTGAAGAACGTCAAGCAAGACCTATTGCGCTCAGACTTCGCTCAAACAGCAGGCAAAGGCGTAGGCTCTGACACAGTTCAAAAGCTGGCTTTCTCAAACATGATGGATCAGTCTGGTCTGCCTCAACTGGTTAAAGGCTTCGGCCCTGCTGGGGTCATCGGAAACATCGGCCAGAGAGTCGGGCAGGTGGCCTACAAAGACGCTAACGAGCGCATGGCGGCTGACCTAGCACAGGCTCTGATGAACCCTCAAGCAGCGGCTAGATTGATGCAGGCTGGTCGGATTGACCCGCAGACTATGGCTTTGGTAGAAGCTTTGAAGCGTGGCGGAACGGCGCTAGGCTCTTCCGTGCCTGGGATGATTCAAGCGAATCAACAGTAACCGTTTAATGAAGCAATCCGGCATGAAACGAATTACCGAAAACCTGATAGCAAGCAAAAAAGCAATGAATGCCAGTGCTGCAAACGGCTTTATTAGCATGGCTATGAAAAACGATTCTTGAGAAGTCATATTAAGGAATAATTATGCCACGCAACGGTTCAGGCACATATACCCTTCCAGCAGGGAATCCTGTTGTCACGGGAACAACGATCAGCAGCACTGTCCAGAACAATACAACTTCTGATATTGCTACTGCTCTTACTGCGTCTATCGCAAAGGATGGTCAGACTACCCCAACGGCTAACCTTCCGATGGGTACTTATCGCCATACTGGTGTCGGCAATGGTGTAGCGAGGACTGATTACACAGCACTAGGTCAAACCCAAGACGGCTTGATAAATTGGGCTGATGCTGGCGGTACGGCGGATGCGCTGACTGCTACATATACGCCTGTTGTCACTGCTCTTTCTGATGGGCAGCTTTGCTATGTACGCGCAGCGTCTGCAAATGCTACGACTACGCCGACTTTTTCGCCTAATGGCCTGACCGCAAGAACCATCGTCAAAACAGGTGGTGTTGCTCTTTCCGCTGGTGACATTGTTGGCAATGGGCATGAGTTGATTTTGCGTTATGACCTAGCAGGAACGCGCTGGGAGTTGATGAATCCTGGCACGATTACGACTGCAACCAATGCAACCAATGCAACCAATATTGTTGGCGGCTCTGCTGGGACTATCCCATATCAAAGCGGCGCTAGCACTACCGCAATGCTTGCTGCTGGAACTGCCGGATATGCACTGATTGCAAATGGTGCGGCTGCTCCTGTATGGACCGACAAAACTGCAAGCGAAACAGTAGCTGGATTTCTAGAACTTGCGACTACAGCAGAGGTTACGACTGGAACGGATACTACTAGAACTCCGTCCGTCTCGTCTATGCGCAATGGGCTTATTGCTGTTCAAGCAGTACAAGCAACAACGTCAGGCACATCGAAAGAATATACATCTATCCCATCATGGGTGAAGCATGTTGATATTTTTTTCAAGCAAACATCGCTATCGGGGGCGACCGATCTTGCAGTTGAGCTAGGAACGGCAGGCGGGTATGTCGCTTCTGGATATGTTGGCAAGACCGCAACTATGTCAACGGGCGGAACTGGTACTACGACTCTTTCTTCTGGATTCAACCTGCGAAACGGTGGCGCGGCTACCGAGTATGTCGGGAAAATGTCGCTTGATCTATATGATGAAACAAATCATGTCTGGTCATGTACTGCATCGCTATCTGATGCTCAGGCAACAGCCGTAATTCAGACTGCTGGATATGTCACGTTGTCCGCTAGGTTGACTAAGGTACTTATTTACTCATTTGACGGAGTGAGCACTTTTGACCTCGGCTCTATCGGCTGTTCTTGGCACTAATGGAGATAACGATGGGAAAAATAGTTTTCATCGGTGACAGCATTACAAAAGGCGTCGGCTACGGCGATGTGGTTGAGGAATACACATTTGCAAAACGCATTGGTACACAAAATGGCTATGCGTACAGCGATGTTATCAATGCCGGTGTTAGTGGCGATACATCATGGGGGGTGCGTCAACGCATCAACTCCGACTGCATCGCCCATGGTCCCGACGTTTGTGTGTTGATGACCGGAGCCAACGACTGGGCGCTTGGCTCCAGCGTAGCAAATTACAAAATCAACATGCTCGCAATTTCGGAGGCTGTGCGCGGCGCTGGCATCCGATTGGTCATCATGACCAGCAATATGCAGCGCGGTAGTCAAGCGGAAATTCTGGCTCAAGAGCAATTCGTAAAAGCCAGCGAGGAGATTCCTTGCGATGGTCGTTTTGATCTATTCCGGGAAATGGCGATGCGTGGGCTGATTGGAGATCACGCCCAATATTACGTGGACAACATCCACCTAAATCTTTTTGGTCATAGCCATGTGACTGAACTTGCATCCAGGCCCAAATATGCTGGATTTTTTCAGTAATGCACGCCCTAGAAGCCTTCATCGGTAGCCTTGGCATCCTGCTATTCGGGATGCTGAGTATTCCTATTGTAGGGCATCTATTTGGCGTGCAGATCAGCATGGAGCAAGGCTTTTACATGGGAGCTACGTTCTTTGTACTTCGCTTTGCATGGCTGTATCTACTTAGAAAACTATTTCACAGGTGGGGTAAATGCTAGTAGCTTTATTCATTGGCGACCACTCGCAAGACGATCTACTGACCCGCCTAGGCTGGTGGGTAACGCGCATGGGGCAGAAGGGTGAATATGCCCAAGTAACCCACTGTGAAGCCATTCTGGAAGAGTTTACCGATGGTTCTGTGAATATCGGAAGCTGTAGCCTGCGCGATGGTGGTGTGCGTGTGAAGCGTGCAAAGCTGAACCCTGAGCACTGGCTGATCGTGAAAGTTTCAGCAAATAAGACAGCCGCACGCAAGTGGTTTGCAGAGCATGCTGGCGAGAAATACGACATTCGCGGGGCCTTTGCTACAGCCTTTCCAATCCAGATGAAGCAGGCTAATAGGTGGTTCTGCAACGAAGCTGTTGGACGGGCCATCGGTGTTAATAGCCCTGAAATCTTCGGGCCTAGCCAGTTCGCATCGCTTGTTATGACGATGGGCGAGGATGTAACAGAAACCTTTTTTAGGGAGCGGGCATGAGACTGAAAAGAAAACTAATCGTCTTGTCAGCCTATGCAATGGCATCAAAGCACGCAATCGGCGCATCAGCCACTACCGCAGCGGCGGCGGCTGTTGTATCGAATGACTGGGTGACATGGGCTGTTGCTGGTGCTGGTGCGGTAGCGTACAGACTGAAAAAGCCTGAGGTAAAGAAGGCCGTATCGATTGGAAATGGGATAATCTCAGTCGGTGTAGGTGGTCTAGGCGCTCCCTACGCCGTATCTCTGGTGATGACCCAAGGATACCCTCAACCCCCTGTCTACCTATGCGCCTTCCTGACTGCACTATTGTGGCCGTACCTGTGGGACAGGTTCTTTGAAAAGAAGGATACGCAATGAGTGAAATAATTGTGACTTGGCCGGCGCTACTGCCTTCTTTCCTGATTGAAAGAATCTTTGTCGGGCTGATTGGTATTGGTATGTTCGCGCACTTCATGTGCATGGCCGCTGCCGCCCCAACTAAATCACCATCTATCGTAATGGTGTTTATGATGACTATTGTGGGGTCATCGGTAGTGATGTTCTTTACAGCGATCTTTGGTGATATTTACCCCATGTGCGTTTCATTGATCACTGGCCTAGGAGCCATGCTTCTTTTCTGGCTATGGCTATGGGCAAAGGGACTGCACGTTAAAGACTTTCTGGATAAGAAGTACGGGCATCAATGATTACAACCGTCGAATACTTCGGACCCCATATCAATCATCCAGACAAAACAGATGAAGTGTGGAACAACGCTATTGATCTAGTAGACCGCATGAACCGCATCTATGCACAGGCCAAAGCAGACGGATGCGAGCTACCGCTAAACCCCAAGACAGGCTCTCTTATCAGCGGCACAACTGAGGGCGGATTCAGGCCGCAAAACAGCCACACAGGCGCACCAAACAGCACGCACAAGACAGGACAAGGAATAGACACCTACGACCCATCCAGGCGCTTTGCAAGTTGGTGCTTGGCTCATCAAGAAGCGCTGAAAGAGGAAGGGCTGTACATGGAAGACCCGCGATGGACTTACGCACCCGGAAAAAGCTGGGTCCACCTACAGTCAGTCCCTCCAAGATCGAATCGAAGGGTTTATATACCGAATGCAAACCCTCCATTAGCAGATTATCCAGACAAGTTTTAAATGTGCGTCCAAGACTCGCGCCTGCATATTTTTGAGACTGTCGACTGGCCAATGCAAAAACTGTCAGCAATGACGTATTGTGATACGCCATTCGCATAGAGATTTCTGATCTTCAAAACATCTTCTTCGGTCAATTTCTTACTGCACATAGAGCCGCGAGCATGAAGTCCATTTAAAACTGCATGATCTCTGTTCTGCTTATTTGTTACCCATTCAAGATTTTCTGGGCGATTATCAGTTTTTATGCCGTTTTTGTGATTTATCTGCTGCAGACCATTTGGATTCTCAACAAAGGCAATGGCAATAAGCCTGTGAGCAAAATTTACCTTGCCATCAATGTTGATTCTCTTGTATCCTTTTGGTGAAAGGCGTGTGCCGCAGAGTATTTTTTCTGGGATTGGACGAAGGACTTTCTTTCCTCTGAATGGGGTTTCATAAGCATATGGTAAGCGCCGAATCTCTCCGTTGCTACCAGCCTCGTAAAGCTCGCGGAATCCAGGAATTTTACGCCACTCTACATGCGCCATATGGTTTACTCCACTCTAAATATAAACACTACATGGTACACCTTCAATTGGATATAGGCAAGCGTTTTAAGCCATGAACATCTACGCCATCATAGGAGCAAGCGCAATAGGCTTTCTAGCTGCTTTTACAGTACAGGGATGGCGTTATGGTGAGCAAATCGCTACCATGCAGAAAGAAGCCGCACAGGCAACAGCAAGCGCCGTAAAAGACGCTATGGATAAAACCCAGGCTGACCAGAAAAGGAAAGACGATGCAATACGAGAAGCCAATTTACGCGCTCAGAAAAATGCCGCTCTTGCTAGGCAGCTTGATGGTGATGTTAACAGCCTGCGCCAGCAACTCGCTGCAAACAGTGCCAGTCTGCCCAGCAATACCTGCGAAACCGCCAGAAACTACGCAGCAACCCTCTCAACCGTATTCCAGCAGTGTACAGAGCGACTTACAGAAGTGGCAAAAGACGCTGACGGACACGCCTCTGACCAAAGAACACTAAGCGAAAGCTGGCCCCAGCAGTTGCCGTAAGGCTTAGCCCCCATCACCGGGGGCTTTTTTCTGCGTCTCCACCTGTGTGGGTGCTGCTGGGGATGCTGAGAGCATGGCGGTGAGTTCGGTGGCGTCAAACTCGAAGTAGTCAAGGTGAACATCGCGGCCATCAATTTCGGTGTCACCTTTTGCGTGCTTGCCAAATCTCTCAGCCAGCGCCACGGCTTTCTGTTCGGGGGTGGGGTTAGTCATGAGTGGCCTCTCTGCTCACGGTAATCTGCTCGGGGATGCCCTGCTCATCATCAATCTGGCACCAGCAAGAGCCGCCAGCGGGCAGGACTTCTGGAGCGTCCAAGCAGTAGTGAGCCTGCCTCCACGCATCATCTGATATGTGCCGTGACAGGTTGTTTTTGCCGAAGATTCCAGATTTCGTGCGCTGATACATTTCCATCGTCAGCAACATTGACAGATGCGTCATGCCGCCAGTACCGGAAATCGACATGAGATCGCTGCCGCTCACGATGCGCTCCACTTGCTAGCTGCGATTGCGGCTTCTAATTCGTCTGCATGTTCTGAGAGTTCGACGTCCATGAAACCTGTTGCATACCCACGCATAACTTTCAGCGCCTTCTCCGCAGCCTCAAGCAACTGGCTTTCTTGCTGGGGGAGGATAAGCGGCTGCTCGTATTCGTGCCTGTACTCTGGGTGCGCTTTCAAGAAATCTTCGGTGCAAACGGGAGAGCCTGAGCCGCTAGTCCTGAACAACGCAACCGGCTGCGACTCTGTCTTGGCTGATAGCGCCTCCTTTACGTAATCGTGGAGAGCGTCTTTTGCTGCGCGTGCTGCGTTCATGCGCCCGATGGTGGGCTGCATTGTGTATTGCGTCTGAGTGCGCAAAGCCTCTTCAACCATCCGCATCACAGTATCAATCTTGCTCATAGCTTCCCTCCTTATAAACAGGCTTCTCCTGCTCTTGTTTCTGTGCTGCCTCCAGTAGCTCCTGGATGTGGCTGGCCTCTTCATCTGCCAGGTCTTGGGGCGCCCTCTTGGCGTTGAAGGCGTTGATGTGGTCTTTGTGATTCATTTTAATTCCCGTAGAAATAATACCCAACCAAAATAGATCCTGACAACCCGGTGTAGACCGATGGCAGCGCCTTGCTTCCACTGCCCCCGCCGCGTCCTTCCATCTGCCACACTTGGGTGCGGAGTGACCATTGCCCGCTGCGATACGCAATACCAGCGGCTGGGCCTATGTCAAGATAGGTGTTTGTCGGGTACTGGCCGATGGTTCCGTCTGAGTACTTCGTGCGCCCGGATGTCCTGATCTCGTACAGATTCGCTCCAATCTCGCCTGACCAGTTGCCCCACTTGCGAGAAAAGAGCACAGCGACAGACTGGGTTTCACTGTCGATCATGAAATAACCTGTCGCACCGCAAGTACCGCCGACGCACGACTTGGTGTTTTTGTCGTAGCCGCCTACAGTAGGTGCTTCGGTGGTAACGGCGTGCGCCCTGATTGTTGCCGTACCGAAGTAGGTAGCCTGAACGGCGATTCCGTAAGGCCCGCTGATGTCGGCGTCGTATCGCAGCGCAGCGGATGGCGTGACCAGCCGGATTTCACTTGCGTGCAGACTGTCGTTGTAGGTGCCGTCATCTGCCTTGCCAAGCCAAGACTGACCGACCATAAGCGAGAACTGACCAGCATTCGCATAGAAAGAAAGCATGGAAAATATGATTGCTGCGACATATTTCATTTTTATTTCTCCTATTTATGTCTTTTTAATTAGTAATTCTCAGCTTCCAGGCGAGTGATAAAGAAATGGATTCCGTTGGCGCATTCATCTTGCCAGTTGTCGCTGAACGAGTCAGGCGTAACCCGCTGGCCGGCAATGTATTGCGTCTTTTCGTCATGCTGTGCAATGCCGATTTCTGCGCCGATCACTTCCATCACATCAGCATATTCAGCGCGGCATTTGCGGCCAAAGGCATGGCTCCGCTTAGCAGATTCAGGAATACGCAGTTTTACGATAACGCCGTCTTTGCATTTTTTCCAACCGATCAAATCACCATCTGGAAGAATGCGCGTTTGAGCGATTGCGTAGTCAGCGCCTTTGGCACCGCTCAGGTCGGCACCCATCAGGTTGGCAACGCTCAGGTCGGCACCGATCAGGTTGGCACCGCTCAGGTTGGCACCGCTCAGGTTGGCATCGCTCAGTTTGGCACCGCGCAGGTTGGCAACGCGCAGGTTGGCAACGCGCAGGTTGGCACCGCTCTGAACAGCTTTCTCAAGCACATAGCGCGTATGCAAACCACTATCCAGATTATCCGGCACATCACACTCAAACAAAACGTCTTGAGTGAGTCGATTTTTGATGGCGTGTTTCATGTTGAGTTCTCCTAAAAAGTAATGAAAGTATGCCGGTCAAAAAATCTTTATCTATTAGGACAAACCCTAACTCCACCACACTGAAGTTAATGACATCTTCCTAGGCTTTAGCTTTTGCCTATCTTCATAGCTCATGCTCGATAGCTCACGCCAATAGCTCTTGGTCTTGTACTGCTTTTCTATCTTTGTAGCGTAGCCTTGGGTTACCGCTCTCTCTAGGTAGATGCGTACATGCTTGGGGTCCATGTCGGGCAGTCTTTGCTTCATGGTTCTCAGGTCTGCTGGGGCGCTGTCCAGGGCTTCTAAGACCTGTAGGATGCGTTTACCTATCTCTCGCAAACTAGCCTCCGTACCGTGTCATTGATCGCTTTCACCATGTCCATGCGTTGCAGGGTCCAGCGTAGGCGGGTTCCGTGCCATCCTTCTGGCCCTCGGTGACATGCTGGGCATAGTGGTACGCTGGCAAACCATAGACCTTGCTCGAACTCATGGCATTCGCTCGGTCCTGGTTCATCGCAAATCACACAACTCATTTCCTTGATGCGCTGGATATGCTCATGCTCTGCAAGCGTGGGCTTTGGTTTATTCTTCGACCACATTATCGTGCCGCCTTGTCTTGTCCACGGTTGTTTGCCTGCTCGGTCCGCCAGATTTCCGGCACGATCTGCGCGGCTATCAGTTTCCACTTTAGAGTTTCCTCTACCCTTACAGCCTCTTTAATTCCGTCTAGTAGCGCAATGTATTCGGGGTGTGCGTAGGCGTCCATTTCCTTTGCTGCTGCGCTGGTTTCGTTGCTTTCCTTCATCAGCAAGGCTTTTTTGCTTTTGCGGAATTCCTCCAAGTACACCCGCTCTGCCTTTGCATCGGCAAACTTTGATGCGTTCTTAATAATGAATGTCACTGCATCATTTGGATCGCGGGTTTCGCTCATGGCTTACGCATCGCCTCCATAGCCTTGTTGTAGTCCATGGCTGCGTCTCTTTGCTGCACCAGTACCTTGATGATTGATCGCTGGGTTTCGCATACCTGGGATAGTTGTTGATTGGCTTCCAGTAGCTCACGAATTGATGCTTCTAGCTTGTCAAAGTCTGCGTCATCTATGGTCATGGCATGGCCTTTCCAATCTCGGCAGCAGCGCGAACGATGGCGCGGCGTGTGGCGGAATCAGAGCCTTGTTTGGCGTGGTTTTCCCATACATGACAATGGTTTCTTGAGTCGCACGACACTTGGGTAGGGTCTTGGTGGATATCAATCAAGCACTTTGTAGCCAGCCTCAGCGCATCGCCATCGTCTGTTAGTGGGTTCCACGGATATGACTTTTGTTGCGGGTTCCTGACCCCTTCGCCATTAATCAGAAAGTCACGGTTTAGCGGATCGTCTAGCCGACTTCTCTGAACATCAAGCCCCGCAGCCTTAGCCGCATACTCCAGCAGTTCTTTGTCATTCATAGCGATACCCCTGATACGATAGTCACGCCTACAGCAACGATTAGATCGCCTTCTTTGTCTCCGTGTACCCAATCCACAAGCAAAGGTTTGAACCGTTTGTCGTTTACGCCTAGCGCGTCTGCCAGCCCATCTAAAAGCGCCTTGCTAGCCGCTAGCATGTTGTCAGCATCCCTGTGGCGCTTGTCTGGTGTTACGAACATCAAGGATAGAGGAATGTGTTTGGGCCATTCCTGGGGGCCTGCTGCGGTCATTGCTTGGCGAGTAGCGTAGTACCCGGCTTCCTTCTGCGTTGCCCTGGCAGAGCTTGTTCCGCCCCAATGCTTGCCCTTTGATCGGTTAGGGAACAGTTCCTTTGCCGGAAAAGGCATTTTCACAATGAGCGGCATTCAATACCCCATGCTTTAGCTGATCTGCGGATTATTTCTTTAGCTGTCTCGGTCACGAAAGGTCGCCCGTCATCACTTCTGGCGCAAGCGCATAAATGAATCGCCCAGCCCCAGATTCTCGCTTTACCATGCCCTGCTCAATCAATCGAACTAGAGCCCTGGAACAAAGAGGCTTACCCCATCCGCATATCTCTCGAATCTCGGTGAAGGTCAAAGGGCCATGCTCTAGGAGCTTGAATAGAGCGTATGTGCGTGTCATAAGTAGTTCCAGCCTTCACGTACCATGTCTAGGATGTGTTTTGCTTGTTCGCGTGTCATGGCTGGATTGTGATTGACTTCCATTCGCCGCAATGATTTCTAGCATCATCGCCGTACTTTCTTGCATAAAAGCAATCTTGCTTTCTGCCTGTGTCAAGAACGCACTTATCTGGCTGTTGCAATTCTTCAAGGTCCATGTGACAACCGTAATTTGTCACAGCCTGATCCCGCATTGATGCTCGGCCTGCTTGCCATCCTTCAAACGCGCACTGGACATGATAATTTCTATAATTTCCAGGCCACGCTTCATCCTCGTTAAATCGATCCATTTCAAATTCGTAAGGCATTACAGAAAACTTATCCTGAAACTGCTTACGTGAGTCCATATCACACCTCCTAAAGTTGCAGATTGGTTAGAGGTTGTGGCCGGGCTTGATTCCGGCTTACGGTAGTGGCTTCCAACTGCCTGGAATCGAACCAGTTTGCATACCTTGCCTGTGTTGGGCTACCGTTGCTGATGCCATTCAGAGAGTGTCCTATCCACTCCGCACCACCACTAACCAATCTATGTATTCAGTCTAGCTTGTGTAGTTGATCTGTTCTATAGGTGTTTACCCTAATTCCTCGCAACCACCAACTCCAATATCCACCAACTTTTCTGAATCTTGTTCAAACAATGAAACTTCGAATTGTCCGCGATAAAACTTGTATCCATATCCATCTGTAATGCTAACTTCAAGATCGCCATCAAACTTTTTTAGAATCTCAATTAATTCATTTACTTTCATCTTCATTTCCCCGTTAAAGTCTTAATCTTCTCTCTTACATCATCTGGTGGCTTTACTGCTTTCAGGCCGTCAGCAATGATCCTGGCTAGTGCTGGGTCTGGTCCTTGTTTGGCAGGCACTGTTACGCTTACCTCGGGTCCAGTGTCTTCCCATCGCCTCTGGTTCAAGTAGGTCGCAGGGTTCGGAATGAACTGGCCGCCTTGCTTCATCCAGCTTTCAGAGGCCGATTTGCTTGCTAGGTCTTTTAGCACGTACTCAAGGCTACCGTTCAGCTTCGCTGCCTTGAAGGCTTTCAGTGCTGCTGGCTTGCCGACTTTCTTTGGGTAGCTTTCCCAAAACACATCAAAGCCGTCAGGCGTGGTATTTATTGGGTTATGGGTTATGGGTAATGGGTGTTGGGTAATGGGTGGTTGAACGTCCGTTGAACGTCCGTTGAGCCTGCGTTCAGCAGATGCTTTACCAGCCCTAGACGCTTGTTCAGATTTCTTGTTTGCATGGCCGATTTCTAGGTCTGCACGGGCGTTTATCCATCCGTCTGGGGACAGATCAAAGAACTTTTTAAGTACAAACTCTACAGACGGCTTTTCAGACAACATGCCTATTTCCCTGGCAATGGCGTCTAGATCGTCTTGGAACGGTTTTTCTGCCAAGTAGTAGGCGTCGAGTAGGCGACGATATGCCAAGTCCTCCAGCATCGTCAAATGCCGTGTGTGGCTGGCGTAATCGCCTATATGGAACTGATAGTAATGCATACCAACCCATGCGCCCAAGTTAAGAAGCTCCGGCAGGTGTGGGTTCACTTTTCAGGATGGTAGCTACCCCATCCCTAGCCGGGTTCTGTGCCGTTATTCTACAGCAAGACTAGAAGTTATACAAGTGCATCCGGCCAATCAGCAGGGTTGAAACGCTTTGCTGGGAGCAAAGGCTTGCCGTTGTGAAAAGGAAAGGGCCAAGGGGCGCGTTTCTGGTCGTTCATTCTTCCTCCACTGGTACGTCACGCCACTCGCCAATCAATTTTGAAGTTGGAACGGTAGTAGAGCCAGTTGTGCAAGAAGACCATTCCTCTTTTTTCCACCATTGTTGCAATACTGATTTCTTGTGTTTATATGGGCCCTCAATAAATGGTCCTTCATGATCGTTTTGTGGATCATATGTTGTAAGCCACCGTAGTTTCATCGTAGGTTCCATCATTTCACCCACACAGTATGAGGAGTCTTCGGCTTCAAACGGTACAGCTTGTAAGCCTTGTCAGGCCCCCATTTGCTTTCGATGGTGTGGCCCTCTGCGCGTAGCTCACCTACCCGCGTTGCCAGTTTCATCGTGCCAGCCTTGTGCAGGGCGTCTAGGGGGCTGATCCAGGTCTTTAGGGCGCAGAGGATGCGGGCTTTCTGGGTTTTCATTTTGCGCCTTTCATTTTTTTGATAAGTTCATCAATACGATTTGATGTGAAGTTTCTGCATCGAACATGTGCGCCATTACAACCGTTAGAAGACGCCTCGCTCTTAAGAAAATCAATGCTTGCAATTATCAATTCGATTTCTTGCTGAGATAAAAAGAACAGCTTTCTTCCTGATGTTTCTTTGCTCATTCCATCTCCTTTACTTCCAGTGGTTGAACAATCTCAGCCGTGACATCACTGGTGCTGTCTTGGCTTTTCATGAAGGTGTAGATTCTTCCGGCTACTTGGTCGGTTAGCTCGGTGATGTCTTTGGTGTGCTCAATGGTGAGCAAAATAACTGTCTTCATGCGCTATTCCTTATAGCTATCGTCCTATCGCTTTCCTGGCGCGACAGAATCGGTGTGTTAAAACTGAGCTTGAACTGATACACCAGCGCATCAGCTTTGCGAGACATGCCATATAGCGTAGACCTGTCTCTGTTCTGCTCTCGCGCTGTCTGGACTGCTTGGCTGGCTATGTGACGGTTCTTTAGTGAGCGGTTGAAATACGAGTCTTGTAGAAAGATGGATGGTTCTCCTGTGTCCCAGTGAAAATCGTTGTCTTGGCTCTTTGGTGTACCGTCATCATGAAACATATTCACTCCTCTAAGTCAGGTCGCAAAGGTTCAATACTTTTCTCCAGGTGCCCGGGTTCCCACTTGTCCGTGAGCTTCTTAGTCACCACGCACCACCAAGGTGAGTTCCATCCGTGCTCCAGAAACATGCGCCCAGCACGGTTGCTGATCGTTTCATCACTCAGCCCGCCAAACGCGCCTGCACATGCTGCCTGATCCAATGCTTTTGCATAGTGGTAGATATACCTATAGCTTTGGCGGTTGGATGTGATATAGAAGCGCGGGTAGTGCCAGAAAATCAGTTTGAAAAAGCCCCACCACATCAGCAAAAAGAAGATTGCCATGCAGATGATGGAAGGGCCTGGGCGATGGAAGATCATCGGCCAAGAACCTCAATCAAAAGCTCTTTGAATTTGTCGCGGATTTCTTCTGCTCGACGCTCTCTTTCTTCATTGCGCTGACGAAGATAACGATTTTCTTCAACAAGCTTTGCGTTCTCTCCGCGCAACTTGTCGTATTCAGATTTCCAGTCTTTCATTTCATCCACTCCGGTTTAACGCAAGCCATGTAATCGTGCTTCCTGCGGTCTGTGTGCCAGCTTACACAGTGTCGCTTTAGCTCTTCCTCTGCCCAGCGCTGGGCTTGTTCCTGGGCCTGTGCTTTGGTGTTCATCTTGCCAGCCCAGTAGTAAATCTCGCCATTGGTCATCAAGCCAATACCCCAGCCTATGACCATGCAGATACTAGCTATGCCAGCAGCGGTGGTACGGGTCATGATCGCGTAAAAATGGCCGCAGCAATCAAAATAATGATCACAAGCATTAGCGGAATCCATAGCGGCGCAAAAACCCACCACCAAGACCAGTCAATATAGTTGGTAAGTTTCAAACCAATAAATAAGATTGTCAAAGCGCCAGTAAAGCTAATCCCGTTAGATGAATTGGAGCCGCTCATTTCTTTTCCTTCGGAGTAAACCGCTTTACCTTCACATCTGTGTAGCGGGGTGGGTTGAGGGGGTAGAAGGTGTTAGGCTTCATGGGTGGCTTTTGATTGTTTGATAGCATCACGTATTACTTCATGAAGAGTTTTGCCTAGACCGCCAATATCGTCAAGATATTGCAAAGTTCTCAGCAGCCTAACCCTATCTGATTCCATTGCTTCTAGGTGGGTGCGGAGCTTGTCTATGGCGTCTATTTAGCAGCTAGTGGCATATTCGCTTGCCAACTCCATCGCCTTGTCTACGTTATTCATTCCTGTTTCTCCTGTGAAATTACTACGTTACCTAGATATCCCTGCGCCTTGGCCTCTTGCTGCGCTGCTATCATGAGTAGGGCCAATCTAGCTGCAGCCTGGTCTTCAGGGTTATCGGTATAGCCAGAAGCGTATGCCCTTGCTGATTCCCGGAGCTTTTGCGCTGCTACGTGTTCGCTTGCTGTGTGTTGGTTCATGGCGTTTATCCTAGAGGGTGTTTTAGTGCTTGTCTATCAGGGTTTACCCCTATTTCAATCCATATCCAGCCCTGTAATATTGAGCCATCAACAGGAGAAAACTATGTACACAACCCTCAATCAAATCCGCGCCTGTAGCCCTTGCGAATCAGGCTGGCGCAAGCTAATGGAGCATCTTGGCAAGACCAAAGCAGATGATGAACCTCTAAAAATCACAACCATTCTGGACAGCAATGGCCTGGATGATGCTCTGTGGTGCCTGCAAGCGGTCAAGGGACATGATCGTGAAATACGTTTGTTTGGCGTCTGGTGTGCGCGTCAGGTGCAACATCTAATGACAGATCAACGAAGTCTTGATGCGCTGGACGTTACAGAACGCTTTGCAAATGGCGAAGCAACTGAGCAAGAACGGGCTGCTGCGTGGGCTGCTGCGTGGGCTGCTGCGGGGGATGCTGCGTGGGCTGCTGAGAGGGATGCTGAGAGGGATGCTGCGAGGGATGCTGCGAGGGATGCTGCGAGGGATGCTCAATCAAAACGCTTGCGTGAAATCTGCGCAGAAATCGAGGCAAGCCATGTCTAATCTGCACGACAAAATCCAGGAACTCTGCCAGCTTCTCGAAACCTGCGGAACCGGCCCTAGCATGGATGATCTACGGGCTTTGGGTAACGCCATGCACGGGGTGATGTGCGCCAAGGACTATGCTGAACTCAACTGGTTGCCGGTCACGTTTGAGGATGTGGCCGAGAGCATTCCTAACGCTGTGCGCTGTGCTACGGATGAGCTTGCAGAGATTGAAGCAGATCACGAGCGCAAGGTACGGCAGTATCGACTGAATGGGGGTATTTGATGAGTAAGCACACACCGGGGCCGTGGATATGGGACGGTCGTTGGCTTAGTGGCCACGCAGGCGGTTTAATCCTCTGGTACACGAGCGATGATAACGGAGTTCATGCAAAGCCAGAAGATGCCCGCCTGATCGCCGCTGCGCCTGAGTTGCTGGCCGCACTGCAATCGCTGCTTGACATAAACCGTTCGTATGAATGGGGAAATCCGAGCATTGAAGAACTTGAGGCCGAGAAGCAGGCCCGTGCCGCCATCGCCAAAGCCACCGGCAGCCAGCCATGACCCCATGCCCCTTCGCATCCAGCGGCTGTAATTATCCTGAGTCTGAATGTCTAGGAGTATGTATGAAATCATCCCATTTCACCACCCCGCGCACTATGGAAGATTGCCAGTTTGCGCTTAACGCTGATCCTATTGAGGCTTATCCAAAGCAGGAGGATTGGCACACCGGCATGTGGTTTGCTTTTGCTTGCTTTGCTATGTCGCTTGGTGTTATCGTTGCTGTAGCATTGGAGTGGATATGAGAGTCAACTTTGATACTCTGTGGGCTTGTCTAGGGTTCTGGATAGCTCTGTGCGGCGTCATGCTGGCGCTGTTTCTTTTGTGGCTGTATGGGGGTTGATATGGAATTGCCTAATTTGCCAGTAACTAACGTGGTTGTTGATGGCCTGTGGGAGGAGCAATTTGGCCCATACACCGCCGAGCAAATGCAAGAATACGCACGGCAGGCTGTGCTGATCGAGCGGGACGCTTGCGCTAAATTATGCGAAAACCGAAAGATTGACGGGCAATTGGTGCATAGCAATGCTGTTCTTAACTGCGCCGCAGCAATCCGCGCCCGCACCTAGGGTAAACACCTATTGCTAGATATAGACTAGATGGGACAATGTAGTTTTTGGAGGTATTTTGAAAACATCTGAGCAAATCAACGAAATTGCGCAAGCTCTTTTTGACTTGCAAGGGCAGCTAAAACCTGTCGCACGGTCTAAGGTTGTCAAAGTCAAGTCTTTTGAATTCCGCTATGCACCACTGGATGCAATTACTGAATACATCACGCCGTTGATGCAAAAGCATGGCTTGGCGTTCTTGCAAGCCGTTGACTCCCAGTGTCTTACAACCCGCATCATTCACAAATCCGGTCAGTGGATTGAGTCGGATACTTTCCTGAATCGTGAGCATGCAAACATGCAGGGATTTGGCGGTGAAATCACCTACAAGCGCCGTTATTCCCTTTGCTCGTTGCTTGGCATTGTGTCTGATGACGATGTAGATGCGCCGCGCCACAGCCCTGTGCAAGGGTCTATGGAAATGCTTTCTCCGCGCCGTCAGAGCATCATTACCGATGTTGCCGAAATCATCAAAGACAAATTTAACGATGGAAACGAATACGGAGCTTACGAGGAATACGTGCAAATCAGCGATCAGGATGAACGCGTGGCACTTTGGAGCCTTTTGCCGTCAAAGGTTCGTACATCGCTAACCAATCTCAATAAAGCAGAACGTGAAGGAAACAAATAATGGCATACGAACCTAAAGAAGGCAGTGGCGCACTGTTCAAAAACAACAAGGGCGACAGCCCTGCGCGTCCTGACTATCGAGGTGATTTGATGGTAGGTGGCGTGGTGTACGAGATTTCAGCATGGATCAAGCCGATTGCCGGCAATCCTGAAAAGCGGTTCATGTCTATGTCTGCAAAGCCTAAGCAAGCACAGAAAAAAGCTGCCCAGCGGCCAACGCCTGCAAAGCAAAACAGTGGATTTGATGACATGGGTAACGATATTCCATGGTGACCTAGGGTAAACACCTATAGATATATCTAGCGGAATGACGATACTAGAGGCATCAACAGCAGGAGAGAGAAACATGAGCAAGCAAATCAATCCGTACCAGCAAGGAACTAAAGATTATGCTGACTGGCAGCATGGTTACGATCAAGAGCCCTGGACTGCACCAGCAAACAACGCAAGCGCAGCACAATGGCATGGTTATCATGCGGCAGCAAAAAATCAAGGTGCGTGAAAATGCCACAAATCCTAGTCGAATCCGAAGCCCTAGACACGCTAAAGAAGCTCTGCGATGAATTGCAGGCTGATGCTGCGCGGTATCGGTGGCTGCGTGACAGTGCTGGCGGCAATCTCTGGTACGAAGATAACTGGACGCGATACGACCTGAAAGAAGAATTTGATTCCGCTATTGATCGAGCCATGAAAGCAGATAAAATGTAGTTTTAGGATTGTCTCTGGCGAAAGCCACCGCCGAAGACGGAGAGCGTGAATAATCTGTGCCCGGTATTGCGGGGAATAAACGCAGAGCCAATCCTAAACGCCATGAGGTTGTCAAACTGGGTAGACGAATCGGTAAAGTCGGTGCCTTGTCATGAGGCGGCAAAAATCCTATGGATGAAGGTTCGAA
Organism: Ulva armoricana; assembly: GCA_032360965.1. Taxonomy (NCBI): domain Eukaryota; kingdom Viridiplantae; phylum Chlorophyta; class Ulvophyceae; order Ulvales; family Ulvaceae; genus Ulva; species Ulva armoricana. The sequence continues at coordinate 17,491 of JAUMHO010001149.1, forward strand.
TCCTTCCTTAGTTTGACAACTTGATGGTGTAATGCAGGATGCTGACCTGTGGTGATCTGTAGTTGGGGAGGGTCTGCCGCCTCCGCAGTGGAACGTAAGACAAGCCAGAAATACAGCACTGGCACACCATCAACCCACAGCCCGCGCTGTGCAGAGGCCTTATCAGCCGCATCCGGTGGAAGCCCGGAACCCACAGGAGCAGCTATGCAGCAGTCATACGAATACATGAAGCACTGCGCCAGGTGCGCCGCCATCGGTGCTGAGCCGCTGACGTACTTGCAGTTTATTACGTTGGTGGATAAGGTTGTTCAGTAATGGAGTATTCGGAATATCTGGAAACAAGGGAAAGGTGCGCATGGCTAGAAAGCCAAAAAAAGTGGCACAAGAACAAATCTAAAAAATCAGCATGGCACAGAAACCAAGCTAATTTCTACAAAAGGCAAGTAAAAAAAGCATGGAATCTTGTTGATTTTTCTTCGATTGTGCAATACACCCTAAGATTCCACAGCAAACAGATAGCCGAAAATATTACGCTAAACAACCCGTTCTTGCAAAGAATGAAGAAAAACGGTAGTGGTGCAGTTTGAACGGCGGCTGTTACAAATGAGTTCGCCCCATGATGCGATCCCGTAATACAAAAATAATGCGGACGTACCACCAATTTCTGAGTGCAGACGTGTGCACTGGTAGCAGGAATCAGAAATCGAGATCGAAAACACTGTGAATTTAATCAGGATTACCGGCTTGACTCTTGGCTCAACAGGTATTAGGGGTTTGCACCAAACAGGTTGCAGATATCGTTACCGGTGACGATAATGAAAATAAGTGCCGACCGATATGCTATGGATTTTGTAGCATTGGTAGGCACCGTGCAAGTAACTAACGGGGACTGCCATGCAAGTCAAATTGAAAATCAAAATTGTCGTCGAGCCAGATGACGGGGGTTTTCATGCCTACTGCCCAGACCTGAAAGGATTGCATGCATGCGGAGCAACTGAAGAAGAATCTCTGACAAATGCAATGCAAGCAATCCAGATGTATGTTGCTTCGCTAGTAAAGCATGGTGAACCAATTCCTGTCGGCGTTCTCGACAATGATGTGAAACCATCTGTGCGGAGGGCCATCAAAGACAGGATTTATGGCCTGTTCTCGCACTCTGATGCTTCGTCTTACGTTAGAGAAGTCGCCCTCCCAGCTTAAGCGTGAGCTTCAGCCATTCCGCATGGGATCAGCTCAAAGGCATCACAGCCGATAAAGGACAAATGGGAGTGCGACATGAATGGCGGGTCAATGCGAATCTACAAGAATGGCACCAACCGTGTGTCTGTCCACTACCATCCCAAGAAAACCTACGGAGCCAGGATGCTCAAGGATTTACTGAGTGACATCGGATGGTCTGAAGACGACT
>JAUMHO010001181.1:0-18876 GCA_032360965.1 Ulva armoricana
GCGGGCGCGGGGGCGGGGGATTTGTGCGAGCGCGTGTGCCGCGCGGGGCGGGGAGGGAGCGTGGAAGCGCGGCTCGGCGAGCGCGGGGTGTGGGGGTGGGGGAGCAAGGGGAGGAGCGGCCGGGCGAGGTGGAGCCGGCGGGCGCGGGGAGAGGGGCGCGGTGAAAGAGGGAGGATCGGAGGGCGGGTGTCTGCGAGGGGAAGGCTTGGCGTAGTGCAAGAGCGCCGAGGCGGCGCGGCGGATGGTCTCTGCGTGGGGCGGAGCGTCGGTGTGCTCGGCCTTGCGGAGGATATCGGCAAGGCCGCGCATGGCGCTGAGGGCGTGGTGCTGGGCCTGGAGCTGCTCGCGCTTGGCTTGCAGGCGGCGCATGCGTGCGAGGAGATCGATGATGACCGGCGACTCTGCCCAGGTGAGGAGATCGGCGACTTTGAGGTTGTGAGCCGCGGCGATTTCGGCGAGGGGCGTGTTGGCTTCGAGGAGTTCGCCGAGGAGGGTGTTGGCGAGGTGGTCGGGGGAGAGGGAGGGAGGGGAAGGAGGGGCGGATTTGTGCGCGGATGCGGGCGCAGAGGCGAGCGCGGCGGGGTCGCGCGGGTCGGGTTGGAGGGACGAGTCGGGCACGCGCAGATGATGCACTGGCGCGCGTGGCGTGGCAAGAGAAAATGGAGCGAGGGGAATGAAAAAGTCGGCGTGCGCGGGCTGTCACTGACATGACGCTGTCAGTGGAGGGCCGGATTGGCGGGATGGCGAGCGGGGAGAAGGGGCAGTGAGGGGAATGGAGGGCACCGCCGAAGTTGGGCCAGAACGGCACGACTTGCGGGGGCACGGGGAGCGGGGACTGCGCGGGCGTGGCGCGGACCTGCGATACCGCGTGTCGATGACCGCACGGACCCGGGCGAGCATGGGCCATTGATGCACGAGGAAGGGGAGGCACGAGCAACGGCACATGCTATCTGTAGACTGTTGAGAAAGCACCGGGGTCAGTGCTACCCATAGAGTGTGAGCAAAGCCGACCAAGCACTCGAAACTCGTCTCGCCGGGGGTATTGCCGACAAGATACGCACGGCGCGCGTCGAGGCTGGGCTGTCTCAGGAGCAGCTGGGCGAGCGTGCGAGGCTCCATCGCACCTACATCGGTGCGGTCGAGCGCGGGGAAAAGAACATCACCGTGGTGACCCTCGCGAAGATCGCTCGCGCGCTTCGATGTGGCCTCGCTGACCTTCTTCCCGAGGACTCGAGTGCCAACTAAGCCCAATCCCGAAATCCTGCTCGCGATGGCCGACGAGCATCTCGGGCTGATCGCGAAGTACAACCCTTACAGGAACTTCGCCGGGGTGAAGGACAAGAAGGCATTTGCCGCGCTCATCGCGGCAGACCCCGCGTTCGCCGCTTTCGGCTTCGCCGACGAGCGGTATGTGGTCGCACGTATCGGCGGGAATCTCATCACCTCGTTGCACCGTAAGATCGGAGATATGTATGAGGAGATGTTCTCCTACCTGCTCCAGTGTCGGTTCGACCTTGTCGCAGCGGACATGGCGTTCAAGGTAGAAGTCGAGATCGGTGCGAGAACGCAGATAAGGTCGACGGATGGGCTTCTGCCGAAACGCTCTCTGACGGGCCTTTGCCTTCCGCTTCCGGCCAACTGGATGAAAGGCGCTGCAGGTATCGCCTTCGAGGTGCGGTCCTGCTACCAGATTGGCGATTCAAAGCGCATCCAGGCGGATTGGGATATGGCGCTCGCCCTCAAGGCGAAGAAAATAGTTCCTGTCATGCTCATCTTTTGCAGCACGTCACTCAAGAGCCCGGTCGTGCGGCTTCGCGGAAGCTGGAACCTCTTTGAGGGCACCGCGACGTTCGACTTCATCAAGGCGCTCACTGGGTTTGACCTATTCGCCTTCATGCAGACCCACAAGGATCAGCTGTCCGCGCCCGTGGCGGCGGCTCTGTCTAAGCTCTAGCGATCACTGCGGTTTCGTACAGGCGCTTTCTCCCTCCGCGCTTCCGGAATAGCAGGATCTTTTCCACTTGATACCCAGCGAGCTCAAAGAGCCGCGCAAGAATTGTCTCGGTGTAGATTTCGATTCCGGAGAGGCGGGAATTCCCGACGACGTACGCGCACGGTGCCCCCTTCGCTAGCATCGGGCGTATGCTCCGCAAGTGGCGATCAAGATCCAAAAAATACTTCGTGGCGTAGTTGCACATCAGCACGCTCTCGCGGCTCAGCGCGTCCCAGTACGTGAGGACTGGGCGCAACGAAGAGGGCGGGATGATGAGCTCCTTCATCAACATCGAAGTAGCCGCACCCCATGTTCCGCCCACAGTCTTTAGGTCGATGTCCGTGGCGCACCGGCGCGTCTTTAAGACGTCCATGAAGTGCAATTGCGGCCGCGTCTGATGGACATAGCTGTAGCGGTTCGGATACGGAGGGGACGTGATGATGTGCGTCACCGACCCGCGTTCGAGCGGCGCGGTCACTGAGCAAGAGTCTTCCAGCCGGACCTCGCACGTGTCGCTGAACGTGAGCTGCTCGTCCGTCAGGGCCCGCAGGTCCCCGGCGATTTGACGCATCTCTCGCTCTAGCTCTGAGTAGACGTCAATAATCCTGTCGTGGCCGTCGTCAAAGGTGATCGTTGGGTGATTGCGGTGAATGTTTGCGCAGGCGAGGCTCGTTTCTGTCAAAGCAATCCAAAGCATTCGCTCGAGGGCCTTGAAGCGGGGCGTCCGTGAACAGGCTTTAGCGACGAGCAGATCGCGCATAACGTCCTTCTGCCACCAGCGAAAAACGTCGTGAATATCTGGAATGGGAACGTTCAAGGCTTCGGCCACTTCGGTTACCGTGTGCCGTGCGTGCTTCTTCATCATCGCTAGGAGCGTGTCAAGAAAATCCTCGTATAGGGCGTCGGGATGCCTGCGCCATTGCAGCGAGTATGACCCGACCCCTTGAAGCAGCGGGTTGATCTCGAAGGCAACCGATTTGATCCCGTGCTTTTGGCACTCAATCGCGGTCGTGCCGCGCCCGCTGAACGGGTCCAAGACCAACGACCGGCGATCGATTCCGAATTCACGAAGGAAGTACCGTACGAGCCCAGGGGAATAGCTTGGCGTCAGGCGATACCACTGGTGCACGCCTTCCCCCTGACCGGCAAGGAAGGTGATGTCGCCGATATCGAGCTCGTCCATCCGGAACCTGTGGCGCTCCAGGTTTCGGTCGAAATCCACGTCGACGCCCAATCCGCGAAACAGGTATGGCTGTGCACTCAAGCGAAAGCTCCATTTGCGGCAGCATCCTAAAGGTAGCGAAGGCGATTGTCAACTGAGCCCGCGCGACCGGAAGATGCGTGTTGGTTCGCTTCGCTCAGCGTAGGCACAGCGCCTTCTCTCCGGTCCCTTCTTCGGGTTGGAGGCTGAGGATGTGCTGGTCGATTGAGGATCGGATCGCCGCCCCCCCCGGGAGGGGCGGGATCGGTGAACATGCTGGATTACAACTGCGACACGGTCGTGAATCCGGATGACATCGGCGACTACATCACGGATTACTTCGACCCGTCGGTGCCCGCGGGCCCGGGCGGCTATGCGATACCGTGTCCGGGCAACGAGCCGCCGTATGACGCGGGGTACAAGGCCGCGTTCACGCCTGATTTGTCGCCCCAGTGTTTCCTGCCGTTGTCGGACAACGTCGGCGATTGGATCACGGCGTACTTTGCGGGGCATTGAGGGCGCAGATGCGGGAGAACCTGCGGTTTCCCCGCACCCCCTCCCTTGGGAAGGGGACGGGTGGGAGCCGGAGGGGAGTGGGTGAGGCCCGGAGTTCAGGCAAAGCCGGGGCTTGCGCCCCGGCCTCTTTGGGCGCGGCCGCGCGGCAATGCCCAAAGAGTCCCGAGCGCGAGCTCGGGCAACGCCTTGGATTGCGCCGTGCGAAGGGCGGGCGTTACCGCTTCCCGGCCGCGAACAAACGGTGCTTGGTCTGGTCGATCACGACGGCCAGCACGATGGCCAGGCCGATGACGATCTGGCGGTAGTTGGAGTCGATGCCGAGCACGTCGAAGCCGTTGTTGATGAGCTGGATGATGATCGCGCCGAGCACCGCGCCCAGGGCCGAGCCGCGCCCGCCGGAGAGGGAAGCCCCGCCCACGACCGCCGCGGCGATCACGTTGAGCTCGTAGCCGTTGCCCGCGTCAGAGGAGCCCGCGCCCAGGTAGCCCAGCATGATGGCGGCCGAGAGGCCCGCGAGCGCGCCGACGATGGCGAAGAGCTGGATCTTCACGCGGCCGACGGCGATGCCCGCGTACCGCGCGGCGGTCTCGTTGCCGCCGATGGCGAAGGTCTGGCGGCCGAAGACGGTGCGGGTGGCGATGAACGCGCCGGCGAGGCCCACCAAGGCCATGATGAGCGAGGGAACGGGGTTGATGCCCAGGACGGTGGAGCGGATCGCGCCGGCGTAGGAGGCGGGGAACTCGCCGATCGAGAGGCCCTTGGAGAGCACGAAGGCGATGCCGCGGTAGACGGCCATGCCCCCCAGCGTGATGATGAACGGGTGGACGGAGAGGCCGACGCTGGCGGAGCCGTTGACGAACCCGCACGCCGCGCCGACGGCGCAGCAGACGACCACGCCCAGCGGCACGGAGGCCCAGGCGGAGATGTCGGGCGAGGCCTGGCCGACGGCCTTGAGGGTGAGTGCGCCCATGACGGCGGCGAGGGCGTAGATGGCGCCCACGGAGAGGTCGATGCCGCCCATGACGATGATGCCGGTCATGCCCACGGCCATGATGGCGATGAAGCTGGCGTAGGTGCCGACGGCGATGAGGTTGTCTTTGTTGAAGAAGCGGTTGACGCGCACGTCGCGCTCGAAGGCGGGCGCGCCGTCGGCGGCTTCGGCGAGTTGCCAGCCCTCGTCGGAGAGGTAGGTGACGCCGATGGCACGCCAGCCGCCGGGGAGTTCATCCACGGCGGTGCCGGTGGGGAGGGTGCGACGTTCTTTGCGTTCGATGAACTGCATGGTGCCGCGCTGCGCGAGGCCCCAGCCTTCGGCGGTGGGGAAAACGGCGGGGGGCTTGCCGGTTTCGGTGATGGTGATAACGGCGGGCGTTTCGTTGATGGATGCGCCGTCGGCGATGGGCGTGCGCTCGGGCCGGGCGATCCAGGGTGTTGCGGCGGTCAGGCCGACCATCATGATGGCGATGACGACGAGGAGGCCGAACTCCTGCTGGGACGCGATGCGGAGCCAGAGCGGCTTGGGCCGGCGCACGCGGGCACCCGCGGGCGGGGCCGACGCGGACGACTCGGGATTCTCGCCGGGTGCGCCGGGGGATGGGTGGGGGGGATGGCTCACGGGGGCGGGATGATACCGGCCGGTGGGGGCCCGTGTGCGGCGGTGGTCGTGATGGGGGCGTGCGGCCTGCGCAGGCGGCGGAGGATGTTGCCAAGCAGGCTGCCGCGGAACTTGGGCGGTGCGTCGATGCGCGGGGCCTGCGCGAAGGTGTGGAGGGGGGCGTTGCTGCACGGGTCGGCCTCGAGCACGCCCCAGCCGGGGGGCACTTCGTCGGCGGAGATGAGGCCGCGCGGCACGACCAGCCAGAGGTGGTTGGCGAGGCGGTAGCGTGCGAAGAGCTCGAACTTGGCGGCGGCGTAGAGGCGAGAATCGGCTTTGCGCAGGGCGCGGCCGACGGCGGCGGCTTCGAACGTGGCGTGGGCGTGGGCGGAGAGGTTCAGGCCGCGAACGCGGGTGCGGAGGGCGCGGCGTTGGCGGACGATCGGCCCCTGGGCACGGGCGCACACGAGCAGGTCGGCGCGGCTGGCCTTGCACTCGATGATGTTGGTCTCGGGCCAGAGGCCCGGGAACAGGGAGGAGGGGTGCTGGTCGTCGGGCAGGTCGCGGGTGGCGGCGACATCGACGATGGCGCGGTGGATGGGGCACCAGACCTCGGCGGCAACGAGCGTGCAGCCCAAGCCAGCGAAGTGCGCGGCGGCGGCGTGCTTGAGGGCGAGATGGAGGGGTGATTCCATGCGGGCGGCTGGCGGGTGGTGCGGAAAGCAGGATAATGGAGGGCGGAGAGAGGGGGGGGAGGGCTTTTCCCGTGCATATGGCCCCGTGGTTATGATCCGGGCCCGTTGGTTGTGCCGATGGGCGGAGTATGGCGACCAAGGTGCAAAGAATCCCGACGGGCGTGAAACACGTTGCGGCACAGGCCAAGGGCAGCGCGCCGGCGGGCGTGCCCAAGAAAAGAGCGAGAGCGATGAGCGACGAAAAGAAGGGCGGTGGGGGGGGCGAGGAGGCGACGACGCAGAGCCTGGAGAAGGTGCGCGACATTCTCTTCGGGCAGCAGGTGCGCGACAGCGAGAAACGCTTCGGGCGGCTCGAGGACCGGCTGCAGAAGGAACTGGCCGAGGCGCGCGAGCAGTTCGCCAAGCGGATGAGCGCGATCGAGGCGTTCATCAAGAGCGAGGTGGATTCGCTGAGCGACCGGGCCAAGGCCGAGCAGACGGAGCGGACGAAGGCGGACCGCGAGCTGGCGGCGGAACTGGCCGACACGACCAAGACGCTGGAGAAGAAGCTGTCGGACCTGGACGGTCGGACGACCGAGACGCTGCGGGACATCCGCAAGCTGATCCTGGAGCAGAGCAAGGCCCTGCGCGATGAGCAGCAGCGCAATCACGCGGAGTTGACGCAGGCGCTGAGCCGCGCCGCGGCGGAGTTGCGGCACGACAAGGCGGACCGTCTGGGGATGGCGGAGATGTTCGCGGACATCGCGATCAAGCTCAAGGGCGAGGGGAAGGGCAAGGGCTGAGCGGGCCAGGTGGCTGCGCGGCCGTGGGGGCCGCGCGGCGAGCGAGGTTCAGCGGCCGGCCTTGAAGAGCGAGCGCAGACTCTCGTAGATGTCGTCGCGGTCGTTGACGCGGCTGGTGATGACCTTGCCCGCGTCGGGGCTGGCGGCGGTGCCGGTGCCGGCGGCGAAGCCCATGGCCTGCTCGGGGAAGGCGTCTTTGAGGATGCCCAGGAAGTGGCCGCTGCCGTAGGCGGACTTGACCTGCACGTAGCCGAACATGTTGATGGCGGGGAGCAGGTGCTTCTGGAGGAGCTGCACGCACAGGCGATTGTCGGAATCGGAGGAGTTGTCGCCGTCGGAGAAGTGGAAGAGGTAGGTGTTCCAGTCGCTTGGGTCGTAGTGGGCCGCGAGCAGGTCTTTGGCGCATTGGAAGGCCGAGGAGATGCGGGTGCCGCCGTCCTCGCGGATGGAGAAGAAGGTGGCCCGGTCCACCTCGTGAGCCGCTACATCGTGCACGATGTAGCGGCTCTCGATCCCCTCGTAGTTGCGGCGGAGCCAGGTGTCGATCCAGAAGGCCTGGAGGCGGACGAGCTCTTTCTGTTCGTCGCCCATGGAGCCGGAGATGTCCATCATGTAGACGATCAGGGCGTTGGACTGGGGCTTCTTGACCTCGGTCCACGAGCGGAAACGCAGGTCGTCTTTGATGGGGACGACGATGGGGTTGTCGGGGTCGTAGGTGCCGAGCGTGACCTGGCGCTTGAGGGCGGCGCGGTAGGTGCGCTTGAAGTGGCGCAGGCTGGCGGGGCCCACGGGGCGGATGCCGGTGTACTTGTCGCGGATGGTGGTGAGCTTGTGCTGGCCGCGCGGCTCGATGCGGGGGAGCTTGAGCTCTTCGGCGAGGATGTCGGCGAGTTCGTCGAGGCCGACGTTGACCTCGAGGATGTGGCGGCCTTCTTCTTCGCCGCCCTTGTCGGCGGGGCCGACGGCCTGGCCCTCTTCACCCTCGCCCATGCCCACGCCGCCGGAGTTGTCGCCGTAGCGGAAGGTGGGGATGTCGATGTCGTGGACCGGGATGGCGACGAAGCGCTTGCCCTCTTTGCCGATCATCTCGCCCCGGGCGATGAAGCGGCGCAGGTCTTTGCGGATGCGCCCCTTGACGATCTGGCGGAACCGGCTGTGGTCTTGCTCGATCTTGTTGATCATGGACCGCCCCCGAGAGCGACACGACACGGACCGGCGATGGAGCCGGGGCCGGGGCACGTGTGCGCGGGATTTCTGCTTGCCCCCATCTGGATGCGCACGCCGAGGCTGGACGGTTGCATCGGCCGGGCGGGAATGGGGCTTGTTTGGCGGGCGAGCAGGGGGGCGGTTGGGCGGCGGCCCGGCCGGCAAACGGCCGGATTCTGGGACGTTCAGGCTTGCTCGACCGGCCCTGAGGCGGGCGGTGAGAATGATGGGGTGCGACCGCGGGCCTTGGCCGCCAGCCATGCGAGGGACGCGAGGCCCACGGGGATGGCACCGGCGATCTCGGCGGCGCGGTTGAGCACATCGGCCGCAAGGCCCACCACGGTGACGGCGGAGAAGAGGCCGACGACCCACTCGCGGACGCCCAGCGCAACGGGCGCGGCCATGGCGACCTGCGCGACGGCGGCCACCAGCGCGGCCTGAGTGAAGGGAAGGGGTGCGCCGATGATGGCGAAGGCGAGCCAGTAGCGAGCGGCCCAGAGGAACATGTCCACGTAGCGGATGGCGACGGCGAGAAGCAGAGCCGCGCTGCGGGGGAGGCGTGCGGGTGTCCAGGGGTCGATGAATCGGGCGCGGGCAACGACGGCGAGCGGGAGGAGAACGAGGAGGGGTACGGCGAGGGGCCAGGCGTGCGGGCCGGGGCCGGAGACGCCCGCGGCGGCGGCGAGGAGGAGCGCGGCCAGGGCGGTGCAGACGACAGCTTGCACGACGATCCGCGCGGAGTCTCGCACCGCGATGTGGTTGACGGCCTTGTGGTAGGCGATGCGGCCGACCATGCCGGGGCGGAGGGGGAGGTAGTTGAGGAGCCACGCCGCGCCGATGAGGGCGAGCATTTCGGCGGCGCGGACGCGGCCGTAGCGGCGCGTGAGGAGGAGGAAGAGGAGGCTGGTGCAGGCCCAGCTCACGAGGGGCAGGGCGATGAGGAGGGCGGGCATCCACAGCGGGGCAGTGCGAGCGGAGTCGAGGGCGGATTGGAAGGTTGCGCGGTCGCGCCAGATGGCCGCGAGAGCCCACGCGAGGAGGAGCAGCCCGAGTGTGTAGAGGAGGAGGTTGAGCGTTGCTCGCGCGGAACGGGAGCCGCGGCGGGGAGGCACGGAACCGGCGTGCGGTGGGGGCAACACGAACCTCGTCACTTGGGAACCGGGCTGGTGGGCAGGGGTGTTGCGGGCGGGGCGGCGTCGGGCTTGGGGAGCGCGGGCTTGGCGCTGTCGCCACCGGGCGTGGCCTCGGCTCCGGAGTCGACGCCGCCCTCGGTCTGCGGCGGCGGCGCGGCGGACTTGGCGCGCGCGTAGATGATGCGGTTGGGGGCCAGTCGGCGCGCGGCGATGGCGGCGGCCTGGCGGACTGCGGCCGAGGGCGAGGCCTTTGCGGCGGTGATGAAGGGGTCGCCGGGGTCGGTGGCTCGGGCGTAGACCTTGAAGGCCGCGACGCGGTCATCGGACTCGGGGACGGCCGCGAGGGCGGCATCGAAGGGGGCGAGGCGCTTGAAGAAGGTGCCGGTGGGCATGGTGGCGAGGATGAGCAGCCGTTCGAGCGGTGGGGCCTGCTGGTAGCGGAGCAGCAGGGTGTCGAGCGCGGCCTTGCCCTCTTCGGGGGTGAAGATCTGGACGGTGAGTTCGTCGCGGAAGAGGCGCCAGCGGAGCGCGCCGAGCGCATCGAGCAGCGCCTGCCCTTCGGCGGCACGAACGCGGGAGGCGAGCGAGGCGACGTCGGCCTTGGCGTCGGTGAAGGGACGGCGGATGATGCCCTTGGTTTCGGTGGAGAGCGACATGGAGCCGGCGTCGGGGACGCCGGCGTTGGTGAGGCGGAAGCCCTGCACCACACGCCAGCGCTGGCGGACCAGCTCGCCGGCGTAGAGCTCGATGTACCACGCCCCGTAACCCCCGTCGGGCCAGAGCGTGACGGCGAGCTCCTCGCGGGGCTTGAGGCGGAGACGGCGTTCGAGGCTGGCGAACTCGGCCACGCCGGAGCGGAACTGGTGGCTGCCGACCTCGGACTGCGGCGAGAGGAGGAAGCGGGTGTTGATGGTCTTCTCGGCGCCGACCGCGAGGTTCATCGGGGAGGTGTTGCGGAGGCGGACTTGCAGGCCCACGCGGTCGGTCGGACGCACGCTGTCGGCGGTGAGGGTCGCGGTGAGCTGCATGAAGCGGCGCGGGTCGCGGGCGATCTCGTCGATCCAGCGGGGGATCCCGTTGGCCATGGCGGTGAGTTCGGCGGCCTCGGGCGGCGCGGGCGGGAGGGTGCCGGTGAGCGCCAGGTGGCGGCGCTCGGCGAAGCCGCCCTCCAGGGTGCCGGAGAGTTGGTTGGAGCATCGGGCGAAGCGCTTGGCGGCCTGGACCTTGTCGGCCCTCAACTCGCACGCCACGGCCATGCCCAGATCGGCGAGCGGGTCGGAGGTGGCCAGGGCTTCAAGCTCTTCCTCGAAGGCGGGACGGTTCTCGGGAGCGGCCTTGCGGAGGCCCAGCCACGCATCGAGCCGGCGCAGGCCCGGGCCCCCCGCGCGCGGGTTGGCGCGGAGCTCGGTGAGGATCTGTTCGGCGCGGGGCAGTTGCTCGCCGATCAGGACGCGGAGCCACACGCCGTCGGCCTGCACGGTTTCGAGTTCGGCGCGGGCGGTCTCTTCGCCGATGGTTGCGCGACGCTCGGGGTCGGCCAGATTGGCGGTTGCACGCTCCAGCGTGCGGTCGAGTTCGGTGAGCGCCAGGTCGCGGAGGGTGGTGTCGCCGGCGTCCTGCGCGGCGAGCAGCCAGACGCGCTCGACCTGGGGCGGCACGCGGAACATCTCGGGCTTGGGGATGTTGGCGGCATCTTCGCCGGCGGCCTTGGCGCGGTCGATGAGGTTCTGGGCTTCACGGCGGCGGATGACCACCAACTGGTTGATGAGTTCGAGAGGCTTGGCCGGGCCCAGGGCACGCCACTGGGTGAGCATGCGGCTGGCGGCCACGCCGGATGAGCGATCGCCGCTGAAGGCCTGGGCCAGGGCATCGGCGTTATCGAGGAAGCGGATGGCCTCCTTCAGCGCGCCCGCGCGGGCGAGCTCGCCGGCGATGGCCTCGTGGGTGTCCTGGTCGATGGGGTCGGCGTTGATCAGCACGATGAGCGCTTCGAGGCGCGACGCGGGCGGGGAGTCGCCCGAGTTGACCAGCGCCACCAGCAGGGTGGCGGCGTCGCGGTTGGTGCTGTCGAGCCGCATGGCCTCGCGCAGGCGGGCGGAGAAGCCCGCGGCGTCGCCCTTCTCGCGGAGCAGCAGCGCGGCGTCGAGCGCGAGGCGGCTGCGGACGGAAGGGTCGATGCCTTCGCCTTTGGGCCCGAGGAGACCGGAGAGCGCCTCGAGGCGGTCGTCGGCCGACTGGAGCTTGAGGACGCGACCCGTGATGAGGCTGAGCTGGGCCACGGTGTCGGCCGGATCGAGCTTGACGAGTTTGCGGGTGAGCGCTTCGAGCCGGTCGGCGCGACCGGCCTGGAGTTCGGCCTCCATGAGAAGTCGCAGGATTTCCTCGTCGAGTGGGATCAGTTCGTGCGCGATGGTGAGCATGTCCGCCGCGGCGAGGTAGTCGGAGAGGTTGAGCTGCTGGGTGAGGCGCAGGTCGATAAGGGCGGTGCGTGCGACGGCGCGGGCGATGTAGTCGAGGGTTTCTTTGTCGGGGGCGACGGGGGAAGCGGTGGTGGGGGCGGGCGGGGGCGGCGGTGGCGGTGGCGCTGGGGGCTCTGCGGCACCAGCTGGCGGCTGGGCGAGGCACGCCGCGCTGAGGCAGAGGAGGATGGCGGCGGAGAGAGGAAAGGCCTTCACGTGAGAGCTCCGAGGACCATGGCGAGCATGAGGCAGAGGCCGGCGAGGAAGCCGACGCCCACGGTGAGTTCGACACCGGCCTGCACGCGCGGGTGGACGTGGGGGAAGAGCCTATCCGCCGCCGCGGCGGCGAAGACGAACTGGCCCATGAGCAGGCAGGTGATACCGCCGACGAGCCAGAAGCGGCCGAGGAGGGGGAAGCGGAGCGGGCCGTGAGAGAGGGCCCAGAGGCCCGCGAGGGCGAGCAGCCCGGCCCACCCCCAGGCCAGGGCGACGCGCACGAGCAGCATGGGCAGGCTGAGGGGTCTCACGTGCGGACAGAGCGGGCTGCGCGGCGGGGCGTTTCAGCCCATGGCCATGGAGAGGAGGAACTCGGCGTTGGTCTTGAACTTGGTGAGGCGGCTGCGGATGAGCTCGAGGGCCTCAACGACGTTCATGTCGCTGAGCACCTTGCGCAGGCGGTGGACGAGTTCGAGCTCTTTCTTATCGAGCAGGAGCTCTTCGCGGCGGGTGCCGGAGGCGGGGATGTCGATGCAGGGGTAGATGCGCTTCTCCATGAGCTTGCGGTCGAGGTGGAGCTCGCTGTTGCCGGTGCCCTTGAACTCCTCGAAGATGACCTCGTCCATTTTGGAGCCGGTGTCAACGAGGGCCGTGCCGATGATGGTGAGCGAGCCGCCGTTCTCGATGGCGCGGGCGGCGCCGAAGAACTTCTTGGGGCGTTGGAGCGCGCCCGAGTCGATGCCGCCGGACATGATCTTGCCGGAGTGGGGCATCTCGTTGTTGTACGCGCGGGCGAGGCGGGTGATGGAGTCGAGGAGGATGACGACGTCGTCGCCGAACTCGACCATGCGCTTGGCCTTCTCGATGACCATCTCGGCCACCTGCACGTGCCGGCTGGACTGCTCGTCGAACGTGCTGGCGACCACCTCGACCTCCTTGGCCGAGTTGCGGCGGAAGTCGGTGACCTCCTCCGGGCGCTCGTCCACCAGCAGCACGATGATCTTGGTGTCGGGAAAGTTCTTGCTGATGGCCTTGGTCATCTTCTGCAAGAGCACCGTCTTGCCGGTGCGCGGCGGGGCGACGATGAGGGCCCGCTGGCCCTTGCCCAGGGGCGAGACCAGATCGATGATGCGACACTCGATCTCGTCGGGCGTGGTTTCGAGGATGTAGCGCTGCTCGGGGTGCAGCGGCGTCAGGTCCTCGAAGTTGCTGCGTTCGAGCACCTTGTCGGGCTTGCGGCTGTTCACCTCGTCCACCCGGAGCAGGGCGAAGTAGCGCTCGCTCTCTTTGGGCGGGCGGATGAAGCCGCGGATGGTCATGCCCTTGCGCAGGCCGTAGCGGCGGATCTGCGTGGGAGAGACGTAGATATCGTCGGGCCCCGCGAGGTAGCTCTGCTCGGGCGAGCGCAGGAAGCCGAAGCCGTCCTGCATCACTTCGAGGGTGCCGTCGCCGAACATCAGGCCCTGCTTGGCGGCGCGGGTCTTGAGGATCTTGAAGATCAGGTCCTGCTTGGGAATCTGGTTGTAGTTCTCCAGGCCTTCCTTCTTGGCGATCTTGTGCAGCTCGTCGATCTCCTTCTTCTGGAGCTGCGAGATCGTGAGGCCTTCTTTGAGCGTGTCCTTGTCGGCCTTGGCGACGATGGCCTCCAGCTCGGAGGCTTCTCTTTCGAGTTCATCGTCGCTGGGCAGACCGTCGAGGCCGGGCGTGCCGCGCACGTCGTTGGAGACGACCGTGCCGCCGGAGACGGCCACACCGCCACCACCACCCCCCCCGCCCCCGCCGCCACCACCTCCGTAGCCGCCCCCGCCGCCGAAGCGCTTCTTCTTTTTCTTGCGGCGGCCGCCGAAGGACCCGAAGCCGGGCGGGTTGGGGTTGGGGTTGCCGTACCCGCCTCCGCCGCCACCACCGCCACCACCGCCACCACCGTAGGAGCCGCCGTTGCCGCCACCGCCCCCGCCGCCACCGTTGGACGCGGGGCCGCCGGAGAAGCCCTCCGAAGAGGGGCGGGGCTGGGACGATGATTCGGGGGCGGAGGGTCGAGCGCTCACGGAAGGCTCCTCAAAGGAGTGTTGGGCGAAGGGAGAGCCAGCGGGCCACAAACCACCTGCGTGTGCGGGCGGCTGGCGCGCTGCGGGAACGAAATGAGAAGGAACGGGTGAATCAAAGATTCGCTGCTCTTGCCGGCCGAGTCGGGTCGCGTGGGATGTGGCGGTGGGGGGAGCAGCAAGCCGCCGCGTCACGCTTGCCTCCGGGGTTGGGCCTTGGGAATGCGGTATAACCGCGGCCACGAGAGAAGCCAGAGGGGTTTTTGAGGGGAAACTCAGGCGACACGGGATGAACCCGACGGCACCGAGGTCGCAAGAGCATAGCCGCGTCAGGCACGCGGGGCGAGTTGATCGAGCACGCGGCGGACGCTGGCGGCCAGGTCGTCGGCCGAGCCGGTGTTGCCGATCACCACGCCGCAGCGGGCGCGCTTCTGAGCCAGGGGCAGTTGGGCGGCTTCGCGGGCGGCGAGGTGGTCTTCGCTCCAGCCGCGCGTGGCGGCGACGCGGGCGAGCCGCTGGTCGTGGGGGGCATCGACGAACACCAAAGCGGTGCAGAGGCGGTCGAGCCCTGCTTCGAGGAGCAGGGGCGCATCGATGACGAACGCGCGGGGCGGGGGGGGCGATGCCGCGCGGGCCGCGGCGAACGTGCGGTCGCGTTCCTCGTGCACCAGCGGGTGGATGAGCGATTCGAGGCGGGCGCGTTGCGCGGCATCGGCGAAGGCGATGTGGGCCACGGCGGCGCGGTCCACTTCGCCTCCGGGCGTGAGGATGTCCGGGCCCCACCACGACACCAGTGTGTCGCGGATGGCGGGGCGAAGGAGAATCTCGCGCGTGTGGGCGTCGGAGTCGGAGACGACGCAGCCCCGCGCGGCCATGAGCCGCGCCACCTCGCTCTTGCCCGAGCCGATGCCGCCCAGCAGCCCGATGACGGGTGGCCCGCTCGTGTATGGTGTGGTCACGGCTGCGGTCCTCCCGGGCGGCGGGTGTGGCGGTCGGCCGCGTCGCGGATGGCCGCGAGTGCCTCGTGCGGGCGGCGGAGCATGTACCAGAAAACATCGAGAGATTCGGCGCTGCCGCTGGAGACGCCGATCGAGCCCAGGCCGCAGAGCCGCTCGCGCAGGCTCTTGTGCAGGGTGACGCTGTGCATCTTGGCCAGAGGGATCTCGCTGGTGGTCTGCCGCAGGATGCCCGAGATGCGGAGGATGCGCCGGTCGGTGAGCACGTAGAGGCGGAGTTGCCAGTCGATGGCGCGCCACCCCAAGACGCCCGCGAGGAGCGCGGCGGTGGCGGAGAAAATCGTGGAGCGCGGCAGCGAGATGGTGCCCAAGTCGCTGACCAGGTTCCAGCCCACGCCCAGGGCCGCGATGGCCAGAAGCCAGCCCAGGCGGCTGAGCACGACGAACCAGACGCTGGGCTTGAGCGCGAGGATGACGGCCTCGCCTTCGGGGAGCGTGCCGAGCAGCGCGCTGTGCTGGAGCGGTTGCCGGAGCGCGGCGATGGCGGGCGCGGCGGCGGTGCTGCTGTGTGAAGGCAGCGACGAGGCCGCGAGATGGATATCGCCGGGCGGCATGGTGCCGCGGAGATGGTACACGGTGCCGCGGTGGGTGCACGCGGAGGATGTTGGCACGAAGACGCGAAGTCGAAGACCCGCCGTGGCGGGACGCGAAGGGAGGCACGGGAAGGCGTTTCACCACAAAGGCACAAAGGGCACAAAGGAAAGGCCGATTCGGTTCAAGGCCTTGACCACGAGCCCTGAGCGCAGCGACGGGTCATACAAGGCCGTACGCAGAGGTACGCAGAGGTGCGCAGAGGTGCGCAGAGGTCGCAGAGGTCGCAGAGGGAAGCCGAGGCAAGGCCGATGGCGTTCAAGGCCTTGACTACGAGCCCGGAGCGCAGCGACGGGTCTTTTCGGTCCGTCCGCCCCTCTCATCCTCTTCTTCGCGCCTTTGCGCCTTTGTGCCCCATGCCTTCTTTCTCGATCCTCTTCTCTCTGTGCCTCTGTGTCTCTGCGTCCAATGCCTTGTCCTCCCCATCTGCGTCCATCTGTGGCCGGCCTTCCCGGCCAAAGAACCCTCACGCCGCGAGGCGGGCCGCTTGCGGGATCGCGCCGGGCGACAGGCTCACGACGGCGGCCGCACTGTGCGGGCTTTCTTTGCTGCCGCGGCGGGCCCGCACGGTGTACTCGATGGTCGCGTCGGCGTAGCGGGCCAGGGGCGGGTCGTGGTCGATGTAGCGTGCCTCGCCCACCACGGCCACGATGCGGCGCGGCTCCACGATGGCGCGGCCGCTGCGCACGAGCCGCTCGACGATGAAGACGGTGCCGTCGCCGCCGCGCGAGCCGGGGCCGCGGCGCGTGCCCGTGGGCCCGCTGGGCTCCCACGTGAGCGTGAGCGTGCCGTTGGCGTCGAGCGTCGTGCGCGGGTTGAGCGGTTGGCCGGGCGGGGGCGTGGGCGAGCCGGTGAGCGGCGGGGTGATCTGCGCCGCCGCGAGCACGCGGTCGTCGTCGCGTGCAAACGTCTTGATGGTGGCGACCAGTTGCGAGCACAGCGCGCGGAGCGCGGCCGCGCTTGACCCGGCGGTGTTCGTGGCGGCGAGCGCGGTGTTGCGTGCCGACGCGGCCGAATCGCGGTCGCTTTGCGCGATGCCGAGGGCGGCTTGCAGGGCCGGCAGGTGGCACTGAAGTGCGTGTGCTGCCCTGGCCGTGCCACTGAAGTCGGTGCTTTGACCGACTTCAGTGCGGTGCGGTGATGGATGCGCGAATTACCCGAGGCAAGGGGCGGGCAGACATGGTGAATGGGAACCTGCTGGATGCAAGCACCGAAGTCGGTCGCAGAGCCGACCGACTTGCGGTGGCATGAAGACAGACGTGCACAGGGGTGTCCAGCCGTCTCGGCGGACGGGGCGGGGTGCGCGAGGGGTAAGAGCGTGAGGCCGGCGGGCATGGAACGCGGCGAGGGGACGAACCCGAACCTTCGCCGACTCCGGGCCAGCGTCCAGGCGCAGAGCAGCGCGGCGGGCGGTATGTGAGCCGGCGCGGGGACACCAAGACCCGTGGCGGGAGTTGGCCGAACGCAGTGATGGGATGATGCGGACATACCTTCCCCCGGCGATTCAACCGGGCCGACACGACGGGTGAAGCGTACTTCAGTTTGCCGCGGGTGCCAGTGGCTTGCTGGAAACATGCCGCGTGTTTGTGCGGTGTTGGGGTATGGAGATCGCACAGGAAACAGGGCAAATGCGCACACACCCGCACCGCTCGCCGCGTCGGCGAGCGGTGGCAAGGGGAGCGAGCGTTACTTGTTCAGGTCCGATGGCGCGGCGGCGGGCTTGTCGGTCTTGGGCGCGGGCTTGGGTGCTGCAGCGCCGGCCGCGGCCTTGGGTGCGAAGGCCTCGGTAAAGAGGTTGAGCATCGCGGACCAGCTTCGTCGGTCTGCCGCGGCGTTGTACCGGACGCCGTCGATCTTGAACGAGTCGGCATCGGGGTTGGTGAAGGAGTGGACGGAGTTGCCCAGGGAGAGGAACTGGTAGTCGATCGCCGCGGCTCTCATCTGGGTGTGGAAGTCGGTGATTTGCTGCGGTTGGACGAAACCGTCGTCGGCTCCGTGGCAGACCAGGACGGCGCCCTTGATGTTCTTGTTGTCGTCGGCGTTTTGGGCGGCGATCGTGCTGGCGTGGAAGGGGACGATGGCGCGGAGGTGTTCGGTGTGGGGGAGGCCGGAGCGGGCGAGTTCGAGGGCGACGGTGCCGCCCATGCAGTAGCCGATGGCGGCGAGGCGTGTGGCGTCGGTGTGCTTGCTCTCGGCGAGGACCTTGAGGCCCGCCGCGGCACGGAGGCGGGCGTTGGCGGGGTCGGCGTAGAGCTTGCCGGCCCACTCGCCGGCGACGGCGGGGTCGGTGGTGGTCTGGCCCGAACCGTACATGTCGAGGGCGAAGGCGACGTAGCCGAGTTCGGCGAGCATGGCAGCTCGCTTGGCGGCGTAGGCGTTGTTGCCCCACCACTCGTGGCAAACGAGCACGCCGGGGCGGGCGTCTTTGGCAGCGTCGTCGTAGGCGAGGAGGCCGATGAACTTGGTGTCGCCGATGGTGTACTCGATTTTTTCGGTCTTGACGGCGGCGAGGGTCGCGGTGGCGGTGAGGAGCATGGCGAGGGCCGATGAGAGAAGGGCACGCATGGGGGTTGGCTCCGAAACGGGCTGTGGGCGAGGATACGGTGGGGGAGGGGGGCTATGCCCGTGCCGGAGGGGCACGCGGGGTGGGTGGATGCTTGGCCTCGCCATATTACCATCCGTTTATCCGGATGAATGGCTAGACTCATGCGCGTGGGGAGGCAGCCCACGCGGCCGATATGAGGGGCCGTGCCGGAGTTTGGCGGCGTTGGGTCGAGTCCGAGAACGGTTGGTCGTATGCACATCCACGACATCTTCGCCCAACACGCGACCACGTTCTCGTTCGAGTTCTTTCCGCCCAAGACGGCCGATGCGGGCGAGGCTCTCTACACCAACATGGCGGAGTTGCAGACGCTCAAGCCGAGCTTCGTCTCGGTGACGTACGGGGCGGGTGGCGGCACGCGCGAGTTGACGCGCGATGTGGTGGTGCGGCTGAAGACGCAGACGAACCTCGACCCCGTGCCGCACTTGACGTGCGTGTGCCACAACGAGGAGGAGATTCGCGCGATCTTGGATCGGTACGCCGAGGCGGGGATCGGCAACATCCTGGCGCTGGGGGGCGATGTGCCCAAGAGCCTGGGCGGGTGGGACCGCGGCAAGGATGCGTTCAAGCACGCGGCGGACCTGGTGCGGTTCATCAAGGCGTACAACGGGCGCGGCAAGCACCCGGACTCGCGCGGCTTCGGCATCTGCGTGGCCGGGTACCCGGAGGGGCACCCGGGCACGCCCAACCGCGTGCTGGAGATGGACTATCTGAAGGCGAAAGTGGATGCGGGTGCGGACTGGATCTGCACGCAGTTGTTCTTCGACAACCACGACTTTCTGGACTTCCGCGAGCGGTGCGAGTTGGCGGGGATCAGGTGCCCCATC
>JAUMHO010001192.1:8361-18835 GCA_032360965.1 Ulva armoricana
CGCGGGCGAAGGAGGCGGCTGCCGCGGCGGCGGCGCTGAGCCCGCCGGGGAAGCCGATTGCGAGGATTCTGCTGGGGTTGCCGAACCGGACGCTGCGGCACACGGTGGAGGCGCGGCACGCGGTGGCGGGGGTGATTCGCGCGGTGCAGGCGAGCGTGTTGTTTGTGCCGTACGGCGAGGATGCGCACCCGGACCATCGCGCGGCGACGATGATCGGCGAGGATGCGCGGTTTGACGCGAAGCTGACGAAGGCGGAGATGCCGGTGCCGCCGGGGTTTGGGGCGATCGGGCCGCCGGTGTATCCGCGGTGGCTGTTCCACTATTACTGCACGCATCTGAGGATTGTGCCGCGCCCGTCGTTTATTGTGGATACGAGCGGAGAGGCGGCGATGCGGAAGGGGCGGGCGGTGGCGGCGTACCGGTCGCAGTTTGAGTTGAACCTGGCGAACCGGGGGTTGCCGGCGCGGCTGGCGCAGCAGGATGCGTACTTTGGCTCGCGGATCGGGACGTCGATGGGCGAGCCGTTTTTCTCGCGTGAGCCGCTGGGGCTGGGCGGGCTGATGGGGCTGGTGTGAAGAATCAGACGCCAGACGCCAGACGCCAGACGCCAGACGCCAGACGCCAGACGCCAGACGCCAGACGCGAGGCGCGAGGCGCGAGGCGTGAGGAAAGAGGATGGGGCGGCGGGCGGGGGCCGGGGGCGTGGGGAGTGGTACGCTTGGGTGCGTGCGTGTGGTGCGCGGCTGCGGGCCTGACGACGGGGTAGCGCGATCTCATGAACCCATTGGCATCCCTTCTTGAGCCGGAGGTGGTGGAGCTGATCCGCTCGGGGGATTACGCGAGCCTGCGCGAGGCGTTGCACGGGGTGCAGGCGGCGGACGTGGCGGACATTTTGGCGGGGATCGAGCCGGAGCAGGCGGCGATCGCGTTCAGGTTTTTGCCGCGCGATGATGCGGGCGAGGTGTTCTCGTATCTGGATGGGGACGTGCAGGAGCGGTTGATCGCGCGGCTGGGGGACAAGGCGTCGGTGCGGATTGTGGAGGCGATGACCGCGGACGACCGGGCGCGGCTGATGGATGAGCTGCCGGCGGCGGTGGCGGAGCGGATCGTGGCGAGCCTGCCGGCGCAGGAGCGGGCGGAGACGCAGGCGATCCTGGGGTATCCGGAGCGGTCGGTGGGGCGGCTGATGACGCCGGACTATGTGCGGATCCGGGCGGACTGGACGGCGGCGCGGGCGCTGGATTATGTGCGAAGGAACGGGCGCGACGCCGAGACCATCAACGTGGTGTACGTGGTGGACGAGGCGGGGGTGCTGATCGATGACCTGCGGCTGCGGCAGATCATCATGGCGGAGCCGGAGACGCCCATTGAGGGGCTGATGAACCGGCAGTTTGTGACGCTGCGGGCCGACCAGCCGCAGGAGGAGGCGGTGCAGGCGCTGCTCAAGTATGACCGGGTGGCGTTGCCGGTGGTGGATTCGCGCGGGGCCCTCTTGGGGATTGTGACGCACGACGACGTGGCGGACGTGGCGACGCAGGAGGCCACGGAGGACATGCAGAAGATCGGCGGCGTGCAGGCTCTGGAAGAGCCGTTCATGCAGACGAGCATCGTGGCCCTGTTCAAGAAGCGGGCGCCCTGGCTGGCGCTGTTGTTTTTGTCGGAGCTGCTGACCAGCAACGCGATCACGTTTTTTCAGGACGAGATCCAGCGGGCGGCGATTCTGGCGGTGTTCATCCCGGCGATCATCTCGTCGGGGGGCAACGCGGGGTCGCAGGCGAGCACGCTGGTGATCCGTGCGCTGGGGCTGCGCGAGATCGCGCTGGCGGACTGGGTGCGGGTGTTGCTGCGTGAGCTGGCGGTGGCGATGATGCTGGCGCTGATGATCGGGGCGATCGGCGTGTTCCGGATCAACCTGTTCGGCTGGATGGGCTGGTTCAAGGATCCCAACGTGGTGGATCACTACGTGATCCTGAGCGTGGCGATCGGTGTGACGCTGGTGGGCGTGGTGCTGTGGGGGAGCATCATGGGGGCGATGCTGCCGTTTGTGCTCAAGCGGCTGGGGTTCGATCCGGCGGGGAGCTCGACGCCGTTTGTGGCGACGCTGGTGGATGTGACGGGCATCTGCATCTATTTCACGTGCGCGGCGGTGGTGCTGCGCAGCACGCTCTTGCGGCCCGATGCGCCCGACACGCTGGTGCAGACCGAATCGCTCGTGGAGGTGGTGGGCGTGGACAACTACCGCCCGGGCGACACCGAGGTGGAGCTGACCGTGCGGAGCGAGGCGCAGAAAGCCGCGGGGCGGGGTGAGGTTGCGCGGGTGACCCTGCCGGCGAAGGGGTTGCCGGGGGCGACGCCGCCGGCGGCGGGGGAGCGGCTGCTCTTGCACTTTTCATCGAGCGACGCGGTGCGTGCGGAGCGGGTGCCGTAGCTGGCGCAGGGCGGGTCGTCAGCCCTTGAAGACGATGGCGGGCTCGAGGAGCATGACCTTCCAGACGCTGACAAGGGCGGAGAGGACGCAGATGACGGCGATCGCGCCACCGGCGATGGCGAGGATCTGCCAGACCATGCGGAAGGCCAGTTCGGAGTGTTTGCTGACGATGGCGAACATGGAGGCGCCGCCGACACCCAGGCCGTAGCCGATGACACCCACGACGAGGGCCTGCAGGATGATCATGCCCAGCAGGCGGCGGTTGCTGGCGCCCATGGCTTTGAGCGAGCCGAAGTGGCGGATGTTGTCGAGGGTGAAGGCGTAGAACGTCTGGCCCGCGATGGCGGTGCCCACGAGAAAGGCCAGGCCCACGGCGAAGCCGAAGTTGATGGGGATGCCGGTGTACTTCATGAAGTACCAGATGGTGATCCAACTGAAGTCGCGGGCGGAGAGGGCGACGAGGTTGGTCTGGGCGTGGATGCGGTCGGCCACGGCGTTCACGTCGGCGCCGGCATCGACCTTGGCCATGACGAAGGAGAGGAGCTTGCGTTCGCGGGGTGCGTAGCGGGTGGCGCGGGTGTAGGTGGTGTAAAGGACGGGCTGGTTCTGGAAGGTGCGGGCGGCCTTGCAGATGCCCACGACCACGGCGCGGCGGTCGTTGAGCTCGAGCGTGTCGCCCACGCGCAGGGGGATGGGCTGCGCGCCGGGGATGGGCTTGCCGTCGGGGCCTTCGGGTGTTTTGGCGAGGCGGCCGACGGCGCCGGCGAGATCGACGATGACGCCCTCGGAGCGGCGGAGGTCGTCGAGGGAGCCCTCGACCATTTCGGGGGGGCCGCCCATGAGGGTGGCGTCGTCGAGCCCGACGACGACGCACTGCTGGAAGTTGCCGTTCTGGAGGCGGGCGCGGAGGAGGCCTTTGTAGAGGGGGACGGCCCAATGGACACCCTCTACGCCGCGCACGCGGTAGAGCATGGTGTCGGACATGGGCTTGATGTCGTCGATGAACTGGACCTTGGGGTCCATGACCCAGATGTCGGGCTGGCCGGTGTCGGAGAGGAAGCCGATGGTGCGCGACATGATGCCGACGAAGATGGAAGACTGCTGGGTGATGAGGAACGAGGCGAGCGTGAGGCCGAGGATGACGCCGAGGAACTTTCCTCGATCGCCGAAGAGCATTTTGAGGGCGATGAAGTTCATGGCGTGCGTGGACAAGCCGGGGACAAGGTGAGGATATGTGCGGCGCGGGTGCGTGAAGGTGGGCAAGCGGCGTGGGTCTGGCGGCGAAGGCGCTGTGCAGGGTGTGTGAGTATGCGATGAAGATGGCTCGGCGGGCGGGAAAAGTGGGCGGAAGCGTGTGGCCGCGGCGGGAGGTGGTGGTATATTGGGGAAGTGCCCGGCAGCGCGCGGGAGACGTGGAGAGGCGGACAAGATGTCCGCCCCACTAGGAGAAGTAGAGAGGTAGAGCAGTAGAGAAAAGGATGTCGTGCGAAGAAGTCCAAGCCTCTCGGCGGCACGTGTCGCCGGGGGGTTTTTTTCTTGGGGCCGTTCAGGCGGCGATGGCCGCGGCGGTCTCGTCGAGCAGGGCCCGCGCGGCTTCGGCGGTGGGCGCTTCGGCGATGAGGCGCATGATGGGCTCGGTGTTGCTGGCGCGCACGTGGACCCAGGCGGAGCGGGAAGCGAAATCGATACGCACGCCGTCTTGCGTGTCGATGCGCTCGGATGCGTAGTGGCGTGCGAGTTTCTCGACGGCGGGGAGCGCCTCTTCCTTGCGAGCCAGATCGACCTTGCGCTTCTCGATGGCGTATGCGGGCATCTCGGCGATGAGCTGTGAAATGGTCTTGCCGGTGCGGGCGACCAGCCCCAGCACGAGCGCCATGGCGCCGAGAGAGTCGCGGATGTAGGTGATGCGGGGCCAGATGATGCCGCCGTTGCCCTCGCCGCCGATGGCGCTCCTGGCGCGCTTCATGGCTTCGACGACGTTGGCCTCGCCCACGGGCGTGCGGAGCACACGGACGCCGTGGCGGGCGCAGAGGTCGTCGATCATGCGGCTGGTGGAGAGGTTGACGGCGACGGTTGAGCCCTTCTTGGCGCCGGTGAGTTCGAAGAGGGCGCGGCAGGCGAGGACGAGGGTGTATTCCTCGCCGATGTAGCGGCCGCGCTCGTCGACGATGGCGAGGCGGTCGGCGTCGGGGTCCTGGGCGAAGCCGACGGCGGCCTTGTGCTGCTTGACGGCGCGGCAGAGGGCGGTGAGGTTGGCGGCGAGGGGCTCGGGTGTGTGGGGGAAGAGGCCGACCTGGGTGTAGAGCGGCGTGGCGCGGCAGCCGAGTGCGCGGACGAGGGCCGGGCCGGCGAGCGTGCCCGCGCCGCCGACAGAGTCGATGACGGCGGAGAGTCGGGCCTTTTTGAGGGCGGGGAGGATGCCCAGTTCGCGTGCCGCGGCGGCGACGGAGCGGGCGTGGAGTTCGCCAGCGTTGACGGGTGGGGCGACGTGGCCGAGGGCGTTCCACGGCTTGAGCGCGGGCTGGGCGTGGTAGAGGGCGATGATCTGGTCGGCGAGGTCCTTGCTTGGTGCGCTGGCGGAGGGCGTGCCCTTGGGCACGGAGGCGTCGCGGATGATGGGCTTGCAGCCGTTCCATTGCTGGGGGTTGTGGCTGGCGGTGAGGACGAGGCCGCCCGCCGCGCCGAGCGCATCGACGATGAAGCCGATGGAGGGCGTCATGGCGATGCCGCCTTGCCCCCCACTCTTGCCGGGGATGGGCGGGGCGGCGTCGGCGACGTCGCACCCGGAGGCGAGCAGGCCGGAGCGGGCGGCGTGGGTGAGCACTTCACCGCCGTCGCGGCCGTCGCGGGCGAGGACGACGAGCGGGCGCGAGCCGCGCTTGGCGGGGCGGTGGGTGGAGAGCCAGGTGCCCAGCGCGGCGGCGAAGCGGGCGATGGTGGCGGGGGTGAGCGAGGTGCCCACGATGCCGCGCATGCCGCTGACACCGAGCATGAGAACGTCGGAGGGTGTGGACATGGAGGGGGAGACTCCGCGAGCCATAGAACGGGCGGAAGGATAAGGACGGGTGGGGTGGCGGAGTGGGCGGGTGTGAGGCGCGTACGGCGCGATGCGCGGCGCGGGGGCTCTATGCTGAGGGCGTGTTTGCCCTGCACGTTCACGCACGGTTTGCCGCGTCGCACGCCCTGATGTTTCGGGGGGTGTTGGAGGCGCTGCACTGGCACGACTGGCGCGTGGAGGCGGTGGTGGTGAGCGAGGGGCTGGATGCGGACGGGGTGGTGGCGGACTTTCACGAGATTGAGGCGGAGCTGGCGGCGGTGCTGGCCCCCTTCCAGAACGCGAACCTGAATAAGACTGCGCCGTTTGGTGTGGCCGGGCGGGGGGCGCCGGATGTGAATCCGAGTGCGGAGCGGGTGGCGAGGCACATTGGCGAGTCTTTACAGAAGCGGCTCGAAACCCGGCGGGAGAAGTGTCCGAAAACCTTGGGGGGGCACGCGGGCGACGTGCCGGAAGGGTCGGGGTCTGTGCGTGTGGCGTTGGTCAGCGTGTCGGAATCGCCGGGGTGCGTCGCGGCGTATGGTCCGTCGGGAGTGGATGTGCGTGCCTGTGCCTGAATCTTCACAGCCCGTGCCCGCGTCGAACCCGCCGCCGGCGGCCAATCCAACTTCATCGCAGGTTCCAGGGCAGAAGCGTTTGCGCGGCGGGGGTTCAGCGCGCACGCGGTTTGGGGCGGATGCGGACCCGCGGTCGGAGGTGGAGCGCAACGGGATGCGGGAGGCGTTGCGCGGGATCGAGGTGCCGGGGCAGGCGGCGGTGGTGCCGGTGGTGGCGGGTGGGCCGGAGATCGGCCCGGCGGAGGCGAAGGACGCGGCGGTGCGTGCCGCGCTGCGGCCGGACGTGCGGCCGAACTCGAAGACGTTCAACCGTGATCTGTCGTGGCTGGAGTTCAACGGGCGGGTGCTGTTTCAGGCGCAGGACGAGCGGCTGCCGCTTCTGGAGCGGACGCGGTTTCTGGGGATTTTCACGAGCAATCTGGACGAGTTTGTGATGAAGCGGGTGGGGTGGCTGAAGCGCGCGGTGGAGGCGAAGCTGGACGCGACGGACGATGGGCTGTCGCCGGCGCAGCTTCTGGCGGCGGTGCGTGCGACGTTTGAGCACATGGAGGAGCAGCAGGCGTACTGCTTTGAGCGGTCGATTCGTCCGGCGCTGGCGCAGGAGGGGATCGAGCTTTTGGAGTACGGGCAGTTGACGGCGGATGAGCGGGTGTGGGTGGCGGCGTGGCACCAGAAGTACGTGTTTCCGGTGTTGACGCCGCTGGCGGTGGACCCCGGGCACCGGTTCCCGTTCATTTCGAATCTGTCGGCGAACCTGGGTGTGCTGCTGGTGGATGCGGACGGCGCTGCGGGCGCTGCGGGCGCAGGCGGGGCGGGGGGGGCCGTTGAGCCGTTGTTTGCGCGGGTGAAGGTGCCGCAGGGGATGCCGCAGTGGGTGCGGGTGCCGAGCGGGCCGGAGGACTTGGGGCCGCAGGGTGCCAACGTGCGGCGCGGCGATGCGCGCTGGGGCACGGGGCGCGGGCGGTTTGTGCAGTTGCACGAGGTGATCCGGCACAATCTGGGCGATCTGTTTCCGGGGATGAGGATCACGGAGGTGATGCCCTTCAGGGTGACGCGGGCGGCGGAGGGCTCGCAGGCGGAGCAGGCGGGGGACATCGACAACCTGCTGGACTATGTGGAGGCGCAGTTGAAGCGGCGGCGGTTTGCCAGCGTGGTGCGGCTGGAGGTGGCGCGGGAGGCGTCGCCGAAGCTGGTGCGGCAGATCGTGGACATGTTCAAGATCAAGCCCGAGGACACGGACGTGTCGCAGGGGTTGCTGGATTTCCGGTCGTTGACGGAGATCGTGGACCTGCCGCGCCCGGACCTGAAGCACGCGCCGTGGATGCCGGTGATGCCGGCGCGGCTGGCGGACATGGACCGGGATGATGACATTTTCGCGCGGATCAGGCAGGGCGATATTCTGGTGCATCACCCGTACGAGAGTTTCCAGCACTCGGCGGAGCGGTTTATCGCGGTGGCGGCGGCTGACCCGAACGTGCTGGCGATCAAGCAGACGATCTATCGCACCAGCCGCGACTCGCCGTTCGTGGGGCACCTGATCCGCGCGGCGGAGAGCGGCAAGCAGGTGGCGTGCCTGGTGGAGCTGCAGGCGCGGTTTGACGAGGGGCGGAACGTGCGGCTGGCGCAGAGCCTGGAGAAGGCGGGGGTGCACGTGGCGTATGGGGTGCTGGGGCTGAAGACGCATTGCAAGGCCGCGCTGGTGGTGCGGCGCGAGGAGGGGGGGCTGCGGAGCTACGCGCACCTGGGCACGGGCAACTACAACCCGGCGACGGCGCAGCTGTACACGGACGTGGGGCTGTTCACGTGCGACCCGGAGGTGTGCGGGGACGTGGTGGACATGTTCAATCTGTTGACCGGGCGGAGCCGGAAGAAGGACTACCGGCGGTTGCTGGTGGCACCGGCGGTGATGAAGCCGCGGTTCGTGGAGCTGATCCAGCGTGAGGCGGAGCTGGCGCGGGCGCACGCGAAGGGGGGGAGCGCGGTGGGCGGGAGCATCGTGGCGAAGATGAATGCGCTCGAGGACGCGGCGATCACGCGGGAGCTGTATCGCGCGGCGCAGGCGGGGGTGAAGATCAGGCTGTACGTGCGCGGCTTCTGCTGCCTGCGGCCGGGGATTGCGGGGTTCAGCGAGAACATCAGCGTGGTGAGCGTGGTGGGGCGGTTCCTGGAGCACTCGCGGATTTTTCACTTCGGCGCGGGGCAGGCTGATCCGCTCGATGGGGAGTGGTACATCGGGTCGGCGGACTGGATGTATCGCAACCTGGAGCGGCGGGTGGAGGCGTGCTGCCCGGTGAAGGATCGGGCCGGGCGGGCGCGGCTGCTGCGGCTGTTTGAGGTGATGAGCCAGGACCGGCGCAACGCGTGGGAGCTGCGGCCGGACGGGCGGTATCGGTTGCTGGCGCCGGAGCGGGGTGTGGAGCCGGCGGCGGACAGCGCGGGGGCGCTGGGGACGTTCGGCGCGTTGATGCACGAGGCGCTGGGCGGGTGAATGAAAAACGCCGCGTGGAGGCACGCGGCGTGGGTGAAGACTTGCGGTTGAGGTGAGGCGAGGTTCAGGCCTGTGCGCGGCGGCGGCGGACGGCGAGGATGCCGGCGGAGGCGAGCAGGGTGGCGGCGCCGGGCGTGGGGACGGGGCAGAGGCGGAAGGCATCGCAGACGCTGTCCACATCCAGACCCGCCAAGTTCCGGCGTTCGCCGACGTTGAAGAAGGGGGCCATGTTGCGGCCGGACTGAGCCGCGGCGGTCATGTGGAAGGTGTCGGTGTTCCACTGGGTGATGGGGCCGTTGATGCTGCCCTCGAGGCCCTGGGTGAGGTAGTCGAACTTGAACTTGCCGCCGGCGAGGTTGTTGGCGAAGTCGGTGTAGGCGGTGAAGGGCTTCATGTCGTTCCATGTTCCGGTGGTGCCCGAGTAGCCCAGGACGTGTCCGATCTCGTGGAGGAGGACGCTGAAGCCGTCGAACTGGCTCAGGCCCTTGAGCGCCTGGCTCACGTTGCCGGTGGCACCCATCGCGAAGGTCTCATCGTTGTTGGTGACGTCGTCGTCCATGTAGAAGGCGACATTCTTGGTGTTCATCTCGACGACGCCGGCGGTGGGGAGCTTGGTACCGGTGGTGGCGTTGTTGGCGGCCATCTGGGTGTTGTCGCGCATGCGGGCCAGGATGCCCGCGCCCTCGCCGCTGATGTCGGCGGAGGTGAAGGTGATGTCGACGGTGTAGTCGACGACGGTGTCGGCGAGCGCGGTCTCCCATCTGGCCTTGGCGAGCTTGGCGGTGGCCTTCCACGCGGCCACGGTGTCAAACTTGCCCGCGTAGGTCGGGTTGATGGTGAGGGCCGCGGAGGCCTGGCCGCACGACAGGAAGAGGGCACCGACGACGGCCGATGAAACCCAAGCGAGCTTGTGCTGCACGACTCTCTCCTTCTTGAATGCTGACTCTCACCGGGCCGCGCTGCGCGGCCCATCGGGGTAGTTTGGGGCGAGTTTGCGGTTTGTGCAAGGAAGAATCCGCTTTTCGCCGCGCGTTTTCGCATCACGTTCGGGTAAATAAGCGTGGCTTGGGCGTGTGAGGGTGGTGGGTTTCGGGCGGTTGTTGTTCAAGCGGAGGGTCTTGGGGAGTTCGGCACTGCGTGCCGGGGTACCCCGAGGCGATATCGCAAGGTCGGAACCGCCCTATCGGAGGTGAAGGAGGATGCCGGCCGCGGCGGCGGCGAGGATGGCGAGGGGCACGCGCCCGCGGGCGCGCCAGAGACAGGTGAGTGCGAGGGTGCCGAGGAAGATGGACCAGGCGGGGACTGTGCGCGGGAGTTGGGCGAGGAGTTCGAAGGCGGTGGCCGCGATGAGGCCCACGGTGCCGGCGGCGAGGCCGTCGAGCCAGGCGTGGAGGTGCTCGTCGTCGACGAGGCGCTCGAGGTGTGCGTGGCCGAGGAGGATGAAGGCGAAGGCGGGGATGAAGACGCCGGTGGTGGCGACGAGCGCACCGGGGAGGCCCGCGCAGAGGTAGCCCAAGAAGGTGCTGATGATGAGGAGCGGCGCGGGGAGGACGGAGCCGATGGCGAGGCCGTCGAGGAACTGGGCGTGGGTCATCCAGCCGGAGGGAGGCTCGGCGGCGTCTCTGCGGAGGAAGGGGAGCGCGGCGTAGGCGCCGCCGAAGGAGAGCATGCCGGCCTTGAGGCCGATGAGCAGGAGCGGCCAGAGGGTGATGGTGGAGGAGGAGGCGCGTGCCGCGGCGTCGAGCTCGCGGTAGCGGGGCGAGAGGCTGGCGATGGACTCGAAGCGGGTGAGAACGCCGACGATGATCGCGCCGACGGCGAGCGCGATGAGGCCGATGGCGCCGGGGAGGCGGTCTTTGACGGCGAGGCCGGCGGATGCGGCGGCGCAGGCGAGGACGTAGAGGAAGTGGGCGCCGAGCGCGGCGGCGAAGGCGCTGAGGAGGGCG
>JAUMHO010001213.1:0-15091 GCA_032360965.1 Ulva armoricana
GGGGCACGCGGAATCGAACCCAAGACCTTCCGAAGAAGGGGTCAGCTTTTATAGCGTCCTCCGACCACTGGACAGGTGCATCATATGTATACGCATCTGATGAGGCCCTTTGGCAGGGCCAAAACTAGTCACGTTGTGCCTGCCCCGGGGCCCGGCTGTAAACAGAAACAGCCACGTGCATATTTCTCAACCTCAAATTTAAGGATACACATCATGTACACTGTGGCACGTACGCATGCGTATACATGGGAACACAATGCATGCATTCTCTAATGCACAGGATAACAATGCATGCATTCTACAATGCGCCGTTCATGGTGTGGTCTTACCAGCACCATAGTGATGTTGGTTGTAGCACGGCGATAGAATCGAGCGAGATACATCCATTGTTTCAACGGGGTCGCGCATGTATGAAAAACCAGCAGGGAGAATGTGGATGATCACACCAAATCGCAATGAACTGTAAATTTGGTTGGGCCAGGCAACAGAAACACTGGGCAAAAAAAAAGTCGAATCACGCTAGACCCAGAATATGTTGTTCAACAGGTGAGGTATCAGGGGTTCCCCACGTGAAGGATCAGGCTTACCAAGCGGAGCAGAACCACGTGGAGTGCACTCTCACAGCTGCAGCCAACGTGCGACTGGGGCAGCAATGTGCAATTGAGGCACGCCAGTACATCATCAAGTGTGGAGAAAGCAGAGGATATGGTTCGTAGAGATGGCATGCGCGATGATTGTCACTAGGCCACTGAGTGTGGAATGTTTGAGGAATTCCTCTTTGAAGATCAGCGGTCTGACGTCACGAAAACAAAACGACCATCTGTGACGTGCGTACCTTGGCAAACACAACTGGCTCGTCAATGTCCATTTGCAGATAGGTCCCATACATTATGTACAGCCAACGAGTGAATGTAGGATAGACTTCTGACGTGTACCATTTAAGCTTTTCCAAAGGGCGGGTTCTGCAGACACTGGCGCTGCCAGGTTTGATGACAATAAGTAGCACCCTACTCTTGAAGTGCATGAACTGGATGATGGCGGTCACCAAGAGCATTGCACCCACGCCTGTGAGAGGAGTCAGGCCGAAGTTGGCTTGCCAGTCCTCCATGCAGTCCTCATGGGACTCCGAAGGAATCAGTGGCTCGGCGTTGCCTGCAGAAACCAGAAAGTTACGGTGCCATCATGATTGCCATCAACAGCGGAAACATTGCAGCATCTGATCACGACTGTGCAGTTTGATCAGTGCATTCATCTCAAAGAGGGAGTTGTCTCTGAATTTTGTGTATGCTGCATTGTCGGGGGGTGCACTGGCGCCGGCAGCTGAACGACCCGGGGGAGGTCCGAACAATAGTTTAAAAACGACACATGAGCGTTCAAGTCGCATGACTGCCAGCCATATGGCATGGGCCAAGCATGTGCCAATCATAGGCCAACTTGGCCTGTTGAACCGTGGGCGCTCCCAAACACTGTTGCATGTGTTTGCATGCCGAATCAGAGTCAAGCACCCCCTCAGGCTGCCAGTGCTGGATAGGAATCCCTGCCTAGGTGTTTGCAGTTGGTGCGCCTGTGTGGCCGGGAGAATGTGTAAAATGTAAATGTAAATGTGACACTTACTCGCCATATCCTACAAGGACTTTGACATGTGTTAGTATGCATACTAATTAGTGTAACAACTTGAAGGTTAGTAGTATAACAGCTACATGTGCTAGCCCAGTGTCAGTAAGTTCAACATGGGAAGTTCCCATGGCCAGGCCTGCCTGCTTGCACGTCTGGGGAACTAATCACAAACTTCCGCTGATCCGCGGTGGCTCAATACTTGCATACCATGTGGGTATACCAGGCACTGTGCATGGAACATTCATGAAGATTCGGGTTTTGCATGCACATCGACATCGGTAGGAGGTCACAGCTGCAGCGGGCACCGACATCACAACACAACAAATGCGGCGAGAGGCTGCAGCGCACAAACGTTCGGAGGAAGAATACATCGGGCAGAAACAGTGAGAAGTTCCACGAAATGTGAAGGAATCACAAGGAACGGGGAATTGTTTATGTTTCCTCATAATGTTCAAGAGTAAAGTGTCTGCCCGGGCATGTGAACTTCCTGATCACACCTGCCAGTGCCTTGCTTTCGTTGGCGCTGCCGGGACTTTGGGTTGATGTCCGTGTAACACCTGCCCAATTACGATAGCGAGACCGTCTCGCTGTGACAGCTGTCACGGTGCCTGTTGTTCCTTGTTGTATGTAAATGTAAATGTAAATATACATGTGGCATTTACTCGCCATATCATACAAGGACCTTGACATCATGATCTCCGGATAACCGGGACCACGGGCCAAGGGGGGAAACCACCTGGAAACCCCCCTCAGACAACCGCACGCAGCTCACAGGGCCTCCTCCTGTGCTAAGCGAGGTGGTTGCGCGCGATTGTGTTGGAAACTCAGGGGGGGGCACGGAATCGAACTAAAGACCTTCCGAAGCAGGGCTCAGCTTTTATATCGTCCTCCGACCACTGAACCTTAGTATGTGTACAGTATACTACGCAGTGGAGCAAGCAATTGCAATACAACAGGTTTTGATCAGGCGGGGTGGCACCTTGCACTTGATGGGAATCCTCACAGACATCTGCGTCGAATGAAAACTCCATGAATAAATTAGACAACAAGAGTGCGATCATGAATGCAACATTCCCTGCCACCCCAAAGATGAGGTAGAGGCACAGCGCCACCACGGATCCAAACGGCCTTCCCGGGGGACAGTACACCACACAGAGGTCACCTGAAGGCTCTTCGTTGATGAGAACACCCGTCTGAGCCACTGGGAGGCTAGGCGTGTGTTGTGGGGCCCGGCAAATGGGCCAAATGCCTGAGAAACACTCCGCAAAAGGTACCGTTGGCAGTGGCACCATGATGGGTGCCTCTGGAAGCGCAGCAGGTGCGGGGCGTGGGGCCAAGGTATTCCCACCAGAGACCTCGTGTAGCGACTCGGAGGATATACCGTAGCTTGGAGCAGGTGGATGAGTGTCTGGGTCTTGTATTTGTGCATTGGCCTGTGTGATGGCATCCACCTGAGGGTTGGCATCAGCTTCTAGTAGGGTAGCTGCGGGGATGTTGATGTCGTTTTCAACACGTACAGAACCGTGCCCTCGGATGTGCTCAATGAAATGATTGATCTGAGCTGCGACGTACTCTTGAATTGATAGAGGCAAGCGGCCGGTTGTGTACAGGGGTGAGCCCACGAGTGGTGCCAGTGGCACAGTGGCTGAAGGGTCTCCACCCCCCCGTGCAGGAATGCGGTCACTCGTCATCGAATGAATAACGATATGTTTGACAGCCGTGGAGGTTCGCTCGCGATCTACTTCCGCGGCGGCGTGGTCCCGTGCAACCAGCGCAATCGCTGTGTTGAGCACGCCGCCCACTTCACCTGTGCACTGCACCTGCACGGACAAGTCAGCAAGGACCCATTCACGACTATGTGAATCATATCTATTGTGCTTTTGCAGGTAAGAACTGCTGGGTATTGGGCATGATTAATATTCGCCACGTGACGTCACCATATCGGCCGCGGGTGGCTGTACATGTACGATGGAGAAACATGGCATTCGCTCAGTTTAGAGGCCAGTACTACATGCCTAGAAGCCATTTGAGGGTTAAGCTTGAGTACCTTAGCGCCGAGTATGTCTGCTGCTGGCAAAATTGTGTTTGGGGCGTTGAAGTAGACGTTAACGTTGCTGTACCAGCACTCCTCTGCCGTGAGCTTCAATTCCGACTCCCTTGACCGGAAAACTACTTTAGTAGCATCCACACAAAATCTGAAATCCCGGTCTTTCCATGCTTGTTGAACGGCAGGCGGTACCGTTTCAACTTGACGCCATGGTCGTGCAAACGGCATCCTGCGTTCCACGTTTGGACACGAACATCAACATGTAGAAAGGAGAGACAACAAAATTTTCCCACGGTGCGTGGTTCCCACTGGTTATCTTTGTACCTTTGTGAGCATGTTGGATTCAGGCTTGTGCACGAACAGAAGTGCAACGCGCGCCCGCGGCCAATTGCAATGGACGCGCATGCATATGTGCACCTTCGCGCCGCTGACAAGGGCGACACGGCGTCGCTTCTCTTCAACCGCGATATCGATTCGTAATTCCTCGTTCGGCTGGACTCTTAAAAAATGATCCCCCATGCATCCCAGCCATTTACCACCGCCACCACCAACTCGGACACGCACTCAAAAGTCATGACATCATCCTCTAGATCTAGTGGGGTCACCTGGCTCGAGGATCTCACCCACATGCATAGTTCGGTCGACAGGCAGTGCCGACACCCAATTTCACAGGACCATGTCAACCACAATTAAAATTTTTGAAACAAGGGAAATCGGGCATCATGCCAAACTCAAACGGGCATCGGCCGCAACATGTACACCCCTACCAGTAGAGGCGGACCAAACATTCTCATTCCAACAGCGTTGCTTCAGCCGGCACGCCACGGGCGTCCGACGCCCGTGGCGTGCTGAGTCAGCACGTCGTTTCTCGAGGCCTCTCGTGTTGCTGCCCGTCGCACTGCATTTGGCATGTTCCCCACCGGCCCGTCGCGCCTACTTGCCGCAGCATCCAACTTTGACAACTCAGTTGCAGCCTCGGCGCGGAATCCAGGCCAGAAACATCCCAAATTCCATTTTGAGCGTGTGTCACGCAAGCGCCTGTGTCACGCATGCGGCATGGCGCTCCGTTTCGAGCGGCCAGCCTCAACTGAAACCAGGGGGGTGTGCACTCAGCCCCCTAATTGTTTCAGTTAGCGCGGACACCCGGGGCCCCCACTGACGAGCTTAGGACGTCCATAGAGAGTAACTAGGTGGTTTGAGAACGTCTATCGTTTCTTTTTTCAAGTTTGGGAAAATGGGGGAATTTTGGGTCTACTTGACGCCATTTTTGGGGAAATCTGGACTTTTTGCCCCAACACCACCGGGACCTTTCCCAAAGCGTCGCTAATACCCCTGGGGTCGTCCCAAACTTGGCGAAGTCGCGCCCAGTTGTCCTGTAGGTAAGGCAACGTCATACTTGAGAGGCCCACATTGGCAGAGGACCGTGCTGACGCAGTTCCCGC
The DNA here is from genome assembly GCA_032360965.1 of Ulva armoricana. Lineage (NCBI taxonomy): Eukaryota > Viridiplantae > Chlorophyta > Ulvophyceae > Ulvales > Ulvaceae > Ulva > Ulva armoricana. The sequence continues at coordinate 5,107 of JAUMHO010001213.1, forward strand.
ACTGCCTGTGCACGACCCTGTGTCCTGGTTAACGCATGTGACCTGTAAATGTTGATTGGAATCATTTTCATCGAGCAAGGGTCATGGATGCTGGCAGCAACCCGTGTTCTGTGCTGGCATGTCAGTACACGAGCTCGAGTGCTTTGGGCACGAGGCAGGCAGCATAGGCAGCATGCTGGTGATCATCACAAATTGCTTGCTGCAGAGTCAAGTGCAAACTGCTTGCTTTGCATGTTTGGGGTCTGCATTTGCAGATTGCGCGTGCGGATTGATGAAAGAAAGAGAATGGGCCTGCACCGGTAGCCAGAGTATTGATGATGGTCATAGCTACATGGTGACATGCTCTGGCTGCGTTTCCATTATCAAAAAGTTGTACTCTGTATTCATGTACTACTATGGTCCCTAATGTTGAAGCAGCCGGGCACGTTTCGCATGCTTGGACACTGAGATTACAACACATACTGTCCATCTTCACCGGCACTGCCGTACAGGAAAGCTGGATTTGCCAACGGTTATAATAATTACCAACGGCCCCCACCCCCCCCCTCTCCCCAAAAACCGCCGCACGTAATCTTGGCACCCTGATTTTTGGGCGTAACGTAACACGTAATCAGGGTCAACTTAACGTACGAACGTAACATACCCGGTAACCCCACTTGAGTGCGCGGTGCGTAGGGCTACCTGTCAGTTTTCATTTTAGCAGACCTCGAGGATCCCCAACCGCAGCTTTAGCCAGAAAGTGTGATTTGGAACAATTTTCTGGTTGAAGCCCCAGAAAAATGCCTGCCAAGATTAACACCGCTACCAAGTTTTATCTTTGGCCCCTTGGCGACGCCTGGCCGAGGAATCTTTGTCTGTGGAACACATGTGTGGTCTGGCACTTCAAGTTCACATCGACAAACAATGACATACATACACTGCACATGCAGCAGTCGCACCGGCAGCGTATCTAACATGCAGAGCAGCACGGCAACTAAGAACCATCTGGTCCCAGTTTCACACCCACCGCCCTAACAGCAGCCCATCAACCAACTCCCGACCTGGGATTTGAAATCCTTGAGTCAAATTGCTGAGTTTGTCCTCATCTGCAGTTATGAACGTGCTGCTGATAGCATCCATGCTCAGCCAGGCCGGAACAGTTCGCAGAGCCATCAAATGTGAGACAACGCGCACATGGGAGACCCTTCATCCGTGTGTAGGGAGGGGGACAGGGAGAGGCGAGGCCTAGCGGTACCGGTGGATGCGGGCTATAGCTAGGAGCGAAGGTCAGGGTGGAGACAGAAGCGGGCCACAGGTCCTTTGTAAAGTTTTTGCGTGCACATCACAAGAGATAGCCAGCCCCATGGTAGAGGAGGTGTTGGATGCGGGACGGAGAGAGGTGGTGGTGGTTGAGCTGGGCCCCGGGGGGGCGGGGGCTGATGCGGCGTGTGAGGCCTAGGATGCATAGAAGCTATGGGGGGCTGCAGAAGGAGTGGCAGCATATGCGGAAACGTGCACGCACGGCACGAACAGGATGTGTACACATGCATGTTTTCTGGCAGAACCTGGACGAAGCACAAGCCAGCAGCCCCATGGTGCTGTACAGCGCTCCTGCTGGTACCATGGTACAGCGCTGCTGCTGGCCAGCAGCACCTAGACAGGATGTGAATAGCAGCCTCATTGCATCAACGAAATCCAGTCAGTGCAGCCTGAATGCCCCCTGGTGGTGGCCAAGTTGACTACAGAAAACAGCGTTCACACTGGAGGGATAATAAAGAACGCCGTGGCCAAGACATTCGAGGAGTATGACCCAGAAATACGAGTGCTCCACATTCGGTCACGGGGCGCACCATGTATTCACGCTGTACTTTGTCTGCCGACTGTAGAGCTCGGAGTCGGTACCACGGCAGACATTGGCTTGAACGAAAAATCGCGCAACTGACGCACGGGCCCACGGACGTGCTCGCACTGCCAGCACTTGGTCAGAGCTGTGAGACACCCGATTGATTTCTGACAGCGGACGTGGCTACATACCTTAAAACCGAGGGCAAATATGTCACCTGCCCCTTTAAATGTCATGGCTGGCCTGGGTTCCACACTGGAGCAAGCTGCATCCATGGCGTTTGCGCGGCCCTGGCGCGAGGTTGAAGAGATCCCACCAGCTGTTTTGCAGGCATGGATGGACGAAGACTCTACATTTAGTGCTGTAGATAGCGAGGTTGTATTCCTGGCCGGAAAGACATTTCTGAAGGTCACTGCTGACGAGTGCTGGTACAGCAACGCTGACGTCCCAACATTGTCTCTGCCAGCGTCCGATATACTTGGTGCGAAGGTAAACTGTTCGTCTTTTATCCTTGACAGGGATGTCCGTCAGCCCTGGAGTCAGTATTGGCAGTGTACCATATACGTAGGCCTGGTCGAGCTCTGTGTTGGATGGCAGAATGCAGCATATATAAGCTCGGCCGACTTAGTCAGGCCGTAAACTCCTGAACTTCAACACTGCGGGACTGAAAGGAGAACTGACTTGCTTCCGTGAGCACAGGTACAATGTACGGGCGTGGCAGGTGGCGAGGTGAGCACATCAATCGTGCTTGTCGTTCAAGGTCATGCGGGTTCCAGCAGCCATGACAAGCACGAAGACATCACAAGTCTGCGCCTTCACGAGCTGGCGAGCGCGCATGTTTACCCAAATGGCAGCAACGACGCCAGCTCCCAGTTCTACACGACGGGCCGCCTGCCTCTGTCGATCCAGGAGTACGTAGGAGCTCAGATAAATCATTTCGTCGAGCGATCACGGGGGCATGGCCTCGTTCAGGTTGAGAATGACACGTCCATTTCCGAGCAGCTTGAAGCCATCCAAGATGGAGAAGCACAACAACCTGACAGTGATAGACCCACTGCTGTCATCAACAGCTCTACTGCAGCCGAGGAGCTCTTTGGGACGAAAGCCGAAGCCCCGGTATCTTTGCCTCCAGCCCAGCAAGACAAGACAGTGGCGCCCTTGTCGGAGTCGTTCTCAGGCACAAGGCCCATCTGCCGACCGTGGCGCTGCACACCTCCCTTGCCAGTTGCCCAGACGGGCGTCAAAGTCTGGGAAAACGTCTCTGGCAACCTCACTATCGTATACTGTCCTCCGGGAAGCCGCCTTGCAACAAGGCTGGCGCTGTGCCTCTATGTACTGCTCTTCGCAATCGCTCATACGGTTATAGTTTTAGCACTTGTTCTGTCAGAGGTCAACATTGGAAAGGTCTCGAACGCATCGGAATGCAACGATGGCTCGTCAGCAGACGGTGCGGCTAGCCTTTCCCTTCGCCTCCTGCCACAGTGTCCTCCCGACATGACGTGTTTCAGACCATGGCATACCACTCCTGCAATCTAGAAGCACTGAATACATCAAAAGTACTCATGCTGCATGGCCCCATCTGATCAGGCGTCGGCCACGGTGTCGGCTGACTGGACGCTGCAGCGGCCGGCCGGCTGGGACTGCACGCACGCTATGCTATGCTATGCTATGCAGGCGGCGACCCTACTGACGACTGTGCGGATGGGCAATCAGAGCGCAGCCTCCAGCTGGACTCGCTCTTGGGATTTGCTTCCCTCCTGCTCACCACTGCATGTGTGCACTTCATTCAGCACAAGGTCCGGCTGCTGAAGGTGGTTGTGACGCGCGCAGGGGCGCACATCACAACGGCCTCCTCCGCCGTACACAGACAACAGCAGCGCACAGGCCGCGACGCCCGTACGGTGCGGTGGTCCTGTCCATGGATCGTCGCGTTCCGGCGCGTTGACATCTCCGAACCACTGGTTGCTGCCAAGGTGCGGCTGTGCCTGCCCCACGCTGCACAGAGCACCGCGCCACCATAGCCACGATCCCAGGGCGCGATCACAGCGCCCCAACGGTCTGTGTGGCAGCTGCCCCGGACCTGCCCGTGCGCATTCCAGACTGGCGTCGGCGCTTCGTGATGGTTTTGCTTGTGTCCACAGGGGTGCCTGACTCGTACCAACGGCGCAGCTTGGACCTGCGGCAGCCGCAATGCATGACTGCCTCTCCGTTGACTGTCGTGTGACACTGCGACATGGTTACTTGTTTCCATGGGCGTCTCGAGTTCACGACCGCAGCGGTCTCAGCCTACCAGGGCGGCCACATGGGTGCTCCGACCCCATGCGTGACTTCAAATGAATCCCGTTTGTTCCTGTGGCCACCTAGGCATGGACAGGACCAGGTGGAGCTTGCAGAGATGTGACTTTTATGGTCAGTGCTGACGCTGCTAGTGTGCAGCATGCGCTTCACAGGTTCCGGGCGGCTGAGTTGAATTTCCGCAGTCCAGCCCCAGAAATTGGACCCAACAAATTGGGTGTGTGTATAGAGGTGTACCCACGGTCCATCTGTGGTACCGCCTGAGGCAGTCACAACGCGCACCTCCCCATGAGGTCGATACAGTGCCGCTCGGCATCGGCACAGTGCGAGGCGCCCAAACCGAATGGGGACCCAGCTTGAGTGCTGTGGCCGATGCCCGTTTGGGTTTGGGGCGTCGCCCGGTTGATTTTTGTTGAAGCACAAGATTTTGAACATGGGTGCTTCCAGTACATCACAGTCTGTGGCTGTATTCCGTTCTTGACTAACAAGTGCGCCCTGGCCGAGCTCAGGCCAGCATGGACTTGTGCGTACGGCTCCAGCCCAGCCCGCAGCACACATAACTGCATGCATCCACAAGACCATTCCTCCAGCTACCTTGGAGTGCTCTGAAGAGGTTTGACTAGCCGCTATGCTTTGCTGTCACAACCTGTCAGGTGCGATGCAAACCAAGTGTCAGCGTCGGCGGGGGCCACGCGTCGCGTATGCATGGCACATGTGCGCGTCCGTGCACGATCCATATGCATGGCAGCAACATGTGCACAGCCAGACGCACAGCATCACACTGACCTGATCCATGTGTACTAATCACTAGCCACTGCGCTCACCGCAGCCAAGGCCGGATGCGACGTTACCTTGGGCCCGCCGGCACTGACCGCAAACAACGTCAATCAGACTCGCGTCGGCAACATTGAGGTCCCCATGAAAGTATCAACATCTCCCAGTGCACTCGTGTAATCGTGAAGGAATGCCGGTTTGGCTCAGAGCGTCCAAGTCGTCGTCTGAACACATTAGAGACTGGTATCCTTCGCTTAGGCGGGTCCGTCTCCGTGCCGTGGCGGCGTGAGAGAAATCGTCAGTCATCACTCCTCCCGCTTCCTTTATGGCCATTTGTTGAGTCCGTCATCCGCTGATTGACCCCGACCCAACTGGCAGTCATGCGCTTGGGCGTTCACAGACTACAGATAAGAAATGAGTGCTGCCGGCTGTGCACATACAGCGTACCTGCAGCAACGTAGTGCCGTTCTTCCCTGTCTGCATCACCGACGGCGGCTTGCACTCTTGCCTGTAGCACAACCACAGCATTCACACGCTGAGGTGTTTCAGGCAGGCATGGCCATTTGCTGCAGGTGTCCGTGGGTGGGCTGCCCTTGACCTCCCCATGCATGCACGTCGAGCTGCACACAGCCTCCAAGATCTACCGCCTCGGCGAGCCGTTCTGGCTCCTCCGCGGCCTGTACCACCCCGACACGATGCAGGCGCAGGCCGCCGAGACCATCGTCGCCGCCATCAACCGCCACCTGTCCAAGGCCCACCCCGGTGCCGCACCGGATGGGGACCAGGCCTCTGAAACCGGCGGGGGCGCCATGCATGCGGCAGGCGCGGAGACGCTCGCGTCAGCGTACACTCCCCTGCTCCACCAGGACCGCGTGGACACCTACGGCGATGCAATGGAGGTGCTTGCGTTGGGGCGGCCGCTGCAGGACCTGAAGCGCGCGCAGGCGCTCGCTGTGCGCTCGACGAACTACCGCGCCGCCGATGGGTCGTGGGTGAGCACGGCCGTGCCGCCGAGGGCGAGCGCACACATCGAGGTTCTGTCCCGAGGGCCTGGAGAGCTCCGCATGCTGCTGCCGTGGCCCACCACAGTCTACGGCGCGGCCGAGACGGCGGTGCTCTTCTGCGCGGCGTGCGCCGTGGCTGTCACACCCGTGGTGCTGGCCGCAACGGGCGGAGGCGGTAGCGCCTGGGGGGCGTTCGGTTGGCAGTTAGGTAGCGGCTACATTGCAGGGTTCTGTGCGGTGCTTGCACTCTGGGTGCAGCGGCACACGCAGCTGCGGGTGGCGGTTGATGCGGAGCGCTTCACCGCCGTGCTCGTGCCGTGGTGGCTTAGTGCAGACGCTGCCACGGCGCTGTCATCATGGCTGCCGGGGCTGACGGTCGCCCGCGCGAAGCTGGACGACCTTGACGGGGCGCAGGTGCAAATTTGACTGCACGCCTGCATGCATGCATGACCAGCGTTGACGCACTGGGGGCCGTGGAAAATCATGCGAGCTGGGGTCGTGCTGCTCAGGTACAGCCTCAGGTACAGCCTCAGGTACAGCCTCAGGTACAGCCTCAGGTTTCGTGCATGCATGTTGGCCCCCAGTCAGCGCACGTGGATCGGGTTGCGTCGTCATGCATGTAACTCCCAGGCCCGGGTCCTGAACACGACGCTCGGCCGATAACACCATCCCCGTGGAAGCGTTGACTGATGCATGGCACTGACGCGTACGTCCTTGCAGGCAGCGGCGGCTGCCATCGTTGTCGCCGCATTGCTGGCAGCTGTTATTACACCGAGGAAGCTGGTAAGGCACTGGCAAAGTCAAAGGGGGCAAAGCGAGGTCCACGCCCGCTGTACGCACACAAGCAACCGAGCTACGAGACACATGCATGATCCTGGGATTCACATACAAACAGTGCTGCTGTTGTGGTTTCAACACGTGCCGGGTTGTGTAGGTCATGCTGGAGGAGGGGACACATGCGGGAGATAGAGGCCAGGATACATCCGTCGCAATGCACTTCCGCAACTGGAAGCTTGTAGCGCAGCAGGATGCACCTTTTGAAGGGCAGTCAGCTAAGGCTGTGCGCATCGTTCCCGCAGATGCACAGGCGAACGAGGCATCGCAATCCCTCGATGTACGTGACAAACTGTTTGTTGCAGCACAGATCAACACATTCATCGCACAGGTTCGTGCCGCTCGGAAAATTGGGCATGTGTAGGGAGGGTCCTGTGACCTGTGGAGCTGTGTGCATTGCGTGTGACTCGAGAACAGCACGCAGTATGCACGCACGTGGCGATTTTAGTTTGAATGGCGGGCTCAGGAGTAGAAGGGTAGCGTGTTGGGTATATTTTTGGCAGCTGGCCGCACAGATACTCCGCACTGATGGATTGAATGGCATGTTTGCCGATTCAGGCGCACTCCTCCGTGCCCAGTACAAACAATGCAATTCTAGATCTAGTGGCGTACATGTGTGTGCGAGGCTAGCGCTTGGGTTTCGGCAGATGTGGATGCACATGCAAGCCTGCTGCAAAGAGGCTGCGGCTGCTTAGGAGAAAGAGAGTCTAGGAAGAGTCTAGAAAGAGTGTGTTGTTACATAGGCGAAGGAACAAAGAAACGGCAACACCAGAGGGGGCGAAGGAAGGACTGGGTGTGTTGAACACTACAACCTATGCACATGCATCACACGGGATGTCAAATGCATTCACCCTGGTACGTGCTGTCTATGGATCTCCCGATCACCGCACCTCTATCCTCTGACTTCCCTACATACGACATCCTCCAATGCTAGTTTTCCGCCCCTCTTGCTCAACTTCCCACACTGACTGTGGCAGATGCCACTCCGGTTGTGACCGATGCAAGGTCACTGCTACCGTTCACGCTCGCAGACGGTTTGGAGCCAAAACCACGTTTTCAGATTGCAGTGGCAGCCAGAGAATTGTCTTGATGGGCTGCCTTGTTGCCACAGCGCAGTCTGCCTGCGCGACCATGCACGTGTGCTCGATCGCAAGCAGCATACACTAGGTGATTCCGCCTGTCCCTTGCATTATCCTCATATTGCACAAGCTCCATGAACAAGGGTGGGATAGCTGGTTACATGTGTGTGTACGTACCGGACAGACACACCTCAACGGCGACCCGCCCTCATGGCTGCAGCAGCCTGTCTGTCGGCACCGTATGACCACCTTCGGCCTGCGCGATACTAATGCTAGTTTCGGTGACACCGGTGTCGGCGTCAGCGGCCCGGGGGACGGACGCGAGCTCCTGCCACTGCAGCTCGGAGATGCAGGCGTTGATGTGGCCGGCCACAGACAGCTTGTCCACTGCGGTGAACGCTGGCATTGCCTCCCACCAGTCCTCTGCGGCCACGAGGGTGACTGTTTGTGTCGCCCGATGGCACGGCCTGTACTGACGCGCTGTGCCTGCTGTGCCTGCTGTGCTGCCGCGCTGCCGCCACACATGCAGCAGCACGGAGGTCTCTTGGCTGCCGCTCCGCCCGTCCTTGACAGTTACCTGCGCTTGCAGGTGCGACATTGGACAGTGATTCAAAGAGCGCTCTGCAGGTGCGCTGATGAGGTCCTGCGAGGAGTGCCACAGACTGTGCACGATGAACGGGCTCCTGGTGCATGGCACCTCGGAAGGGCTCGCGTTGCGAGGCAACTGTTTGCAGCACTCGTCAAACGATGCAAGTGGATTAACACTGATCGGCAGCCGCAGGGGTTTGGCAGCATTCATGGATGCAGTGTATATTTTCCCTTTGCTCTGGGAACCCCAGATCCAGATCCACACCTGATGGTGGATCCCATGTTCGCGAACAGCAGACAGTCCTTACTACGTAGTATACCCATGCAAACCAAACAAATCGGAGCCATCGGGATGTTTGGCATCGCCCTTGCGCCAACAAACGGCTGCAACCATGGTTACGCCGTGACACCGTTGCAGGTGTAGCAAGACTTTAAGCGCCCAACAACTTGACACGGCCACGCACCTGTGCAAATGAGGCGATGTTCCGATGCCACCCGGAACCTGGTGACGTCAGGAGCCGGCACGCATGCTCGTGCGGCCACAGCGTCGTACGGACACACAAACGCACTCGCCGGCGGGACACGCACCTGTGCACCCGCGAGCTGCGACGCGTTGCCTTGGGCTGCGGTGCGAAACGGCCACCAAGGCGCGAGCGCGATCGCTCGCGGCACCGGTAGCCACCACGGCACCCGCACGACGCTGAATCCACTGCTAGATATCCGTATGTCCACCACCTCCCGGCCTTTGAGAAAGAGGGGGTAGAAGGCAAGCGCCCCGGCGACGGCGCCGCACACAGGGGCTACCCTGAGAGCCCTCAGCGGCGGGATGAGGGCGCTGGCAATGAAAGAGAGCAGCACAGCCAGCAGAGGAGACAGAGGGATAAGAGAACACAGACACACGGACAGCCACCGGCCGCTCTGCCTTGTAGTCTGAAGGCAAAGGTGGCCAGGCTTGCGTTCAAGCACGTGAATGTCCGCGCTCGCCCTGGCCGGCGTCGCGCTGCTGGTCCATCTGCCGTCCTCGCGCTCAAAGTTCACGCCGCGGATCGCGGCTACCTGCTGCGCTTTCAGCTGCCCCAGCGGCCGGCCCAGCGCGCTCGCCACATCTGCCGCTGCGGTGGCCGTGGTGCCGGCGGCTGCATGCATGCATGCGCGGATCGGCACGAAAACAGATGTCAGCGTTCCCGGGTCCGTCAGAGTCGGCAAGCGGCCGGTGCTGGCATCCGGGGGTAGGGCCGCGCATGGGATGTCTGCAGGCGCCGGTGGCGTGCGTGCGGGTGTGTCGCGGTGTGAAGAGGGCCGGTGGCCGGGAGGGCCGGGAGGGGGAGGCGCGAGGTTGTGGACTTGGAGGTGACTGTTGATGACGGCGACGATGAGCTCCTTGGAAGCCTGGGTCGGCTGCTGGACTGGGTCGTCGAGGCGGTACACGCTGGAGGCCGTGTGCAGCTCGATGTGGGTGTGCACTGCTGCAACCCCTTTGATCTGGGTGGCAGAGACCTACAGCATGGCACGCAGCATGGCACGCAGCATGGCACGCAGCATGGCACGCAGCATGGCACGCAGCATGGCACGCAGCATGGCACGCAGCA
>JAUMHO010001224.1:0-18771 GCA_032360965.1 Ulva armoricana
CGGTCCGCACCCAGCCCTCGAACAGCGCGGCGAGCCGCACGTGCTCGCGGATGTGCGCCCGCAGCCCCGCCAGCCCGTACGCGCGCAGCACAAACCAGAGCTTGAGAGAGCGGAACCGTCGTCCCAGCGGCACGTGCCAGTCTCGGTAATCCCACACCGCCCCCGCGTCGCTCGCCGCGTTGCGCAGGTACTCGGGCGTGATCGACATCGACCCTGTCAGCGCGTGCCGGTCGCGCGTCCACATCAGCCCGCAGTCAAAGTTTGTGAGCAGCCACTTGTGCGGGTTCATGGCCAGCGAGTCCGCGTGCTCGACGCCGCTCAGGATGCCGCGGTGCTCGGGGCACACGCACGCCGCGCCCGCGTAGGCCGCGTCTGCGTGCAGCCACGCCCCGTGCTTCTGCGCGCTCACGGCGAGAGCCTCGAGCGGGTCGCGTGCGCAACTGGCCGTGGTGCCGACAGTGGCGAACACCAGCGCGGGCACCCGCCCCGCCGCCGCGTCGCCGTTCATGGCGTCCGCCAGCGCATCGGCCCGCATCGCGCCCGTATCATCGCACGCAACGAGGCGCACCCCCGAGCCCGCGGCGGACCATGCCGCGTCGGCCGCCGGTGCGGGCGGCGCATCGATCAACCCCGCCACGATCGCCCCCTTCACCAGCGACGAGTGCGCCTGCGACGAGCCGTACAGCATGAGCGGCCCGGTGCGCCCGCTTGCGCGGGCACGGTGCCGCGCCGCCACCATCGCCACCAGCGCGGCATCACTGGCGGTGCCCTGGATCACCCCACCTCCAGACGGCGAGCCGGAGAAGAACGAATCGGGCAGGCCCAACGCCTGCGCCATCCAGTCCAGCATGCGCGTCTCGAGTTCGGTGCACGCCGGGCCGGTGGACCAGAGCATGCCCTGCACACCCAGCCCAGAGCACAGCAGGTCGGCGAGCACTGCGGGCGGCGAAATGTTGGCCGGGAAATACCCGAAGAACGACGGATGCTGCCAGTGTGTGATCGCGTCGGGCAGCAATGCCGCGGCGTCTTGCAGGATGCGATCCAGCGGCTCGGCGCTCTCGGGGGGGCCGGGCGGGATACGCGCCGCGAACGAACCGGGCTTGAGCTCGCACCGTACCGGAAGCGCGGGGTCGGCATCGCGCATGCGTTGCCAATACGCGGTGATCTGGCCCAGCACGTCGCGGCCAGCCGCGGCAAAGGCTGCGTCGGACCAGTGCGTGATCGGCGGGTCGCTCTCGGGCATGGCCCGCGATCATTCGCCGCCCGGCGCGCCGGGGCACCGGGTGACACCACGCGGCACGCGCTGGATAAAAAAGCAACCCCGCTCGGAGCGGGGTTGAAGCCGGACCGTGATTGATCGCAAGCCCTTGCGCGTGCCGGTTCACTTCTTCTTGAGCAAGTCCTTGAGCATGGCCTCCTGCTTGCGGAACCAGTCGGGCCCGATGCCGGCCATGAGGGCCAGGTTCTGGTTGAGCTTGGTGACCTGCTTCATCTCTTCCAGGTGCCGCTTGGCCACGCCCACCTCCGCCTGCCGCCCGTCCTGCAGGCGCTTGGCGCCCTCAACGCACAGGTTGTACTTTTGATAGATGGTCTGCAGCCGCTTCTCGCCCTTGTCGTTCTCGCGCATGTTGCGGTCGATGAAGTCGGTCGCCTCCTTGCCGCCCCACTCCACCTCGCCCAGGCCCATCGCCTTCACCAGTTCCTCCTTGGTCGCGGCGGTGCCCAGCGAGAACTTGATCTGCGCGGCGTTTACGGCGTTGAGCGTCAGCACCCGCTTCTCGGGGTTGATGAGGTACTTGCCCGAAGTGTTCTGGTGGAAGGTGACGTTGCCCGCTTCGTCGATATCGGCCGAGAGCGGCTCCTGAATCTGCATGGCCCGCATGATCTTGGGGTCGCGCCCCGCCAGGGCCGACGTCTTCTCCATGTAGAAGAGGATGTCCGACAGACGCTCGTCCTTGCTGGCCACCAGTTGGCCGCTCCACTCCGTGCACGCGCCGAAGTTGCCCTCGGGCATGAAGTAGAACTCACGCAGCACGTACGGCGACATCGCCGCGCACGAGATCGCCGACTCCACCCACCCCACCGTGCGGAACTTGGGCTTGTACTTCTCCTCGAACAGCTTGTTGAAGCGTGGCAGCTCGAGCGTGAGGCCGCCACCGGAGTTGATCCGAACGACGACGACATCCACGTTGTCCTTTTCGAGCAGCGGGATGGCCTTCTCCCACGCCGCGGCGTTGATCACCGTGCCCACCATGTTGCCCACCGAACCCTGCCAGTCGCTGGGCGGGCCGAAGTTGAGGATCGCCACCCGCGTCACGCCCGGCGTCTTGGGCCGGCGCGGCGTGGCCGCCTTCTTGTCGGCGTCGTCCTTGTCCTTGTTGGCGTCCAGCGAGTCGTGGTCCGAATCGTCCGCGGGTTGCACATGCGCGAGCGCGTCGTGCGGCCGGGCCGGCGCGACCACGTCCGCACGCGCGTGCGTGCCAAGGGCCGCGAGGCCCAGGGCCAGGACAAGACCGAAACGGAGAAGGTTCTTCATGCTGGGTGCTCCGATGAATCGTGAACGAAGGCCGGGTGCTGGCGCGTGGGGGGCTTACTTGCCCTTGTCCATGCGCATCTGCTGCTGAATCTGCGCCGTCATGCGTTCGATCTCGTTCTCCCAGTTGTCGGGCGAGCCCTTGATGGCCCGGGGGTTGATGGCTTCCTTGTACTTGCGGAGCAGGTCGCTGATGCTCCGCAGCACGCCCAGTTGCCGCCCGCGGGCCTTGTTACGCTCGCTGGCGTCCTTCCCGGCCACCTGAATCTCGTTGAACTTGGCCCACAGCTCGGAGAACTGTGTCTCGGCCTCCTCCACGTCCGAGGCCCACGCCTTGAGGATCGACTCCGACTTGCCCTTGATCATCGTGTGGTTGCGGGCGACCCCCAGCTCCGAGAGCAGATCGTCCATGGTGTCGACCGTGCCCTTCGAGATGCCCAGCGCCAGCGCCGTGCGCGCGTTGAGCGTGAGCACCGCCTTGCCCTTGCCGCGGATGATGTCCTCGTAGTTGTCCTTGTTCTCTTCCTTCGAGCCGTCGATGGTCAGCACCTCCTGGCCCTTGTCGTCGTCGCGCAGCACGGCCTTGCCGTTCACCAGGTCGTACGACAGCACCGTCTCCGACCGGCTCATCGCCAGGATGATGCGCGGGTCGTACCCGCCCTTGATCGCCAGGCCCTCGGCCCGCCCGAGCCGCAGCGAGTACTGCTTCTCCCGCACCACCTCATCGCCCGTCCCGTCGAACGACTTCTCCAGGTACCCGATGCCTCCGTGCAGCGCATCGGAGTGGTAGTAGATGGTCGGGCTGATAAAGGGCAAAAACGCCGGGCCACCCAGCGCCTTCTTCACCCACATCACCAGTTGCGGCTTCTTCTTCCACGTCGGGTCGTCGCGGATGTCATCCGTCATCAGCACGCCCAGCTCGCGCACCTTCTCCAACTGGTTGTACGCCTGCCCGCCCGCCGCGTTGGCCTGATCCTTCATCTTCTGGCCGAAGAACGAGAAGTCGAAGTCCACCACGCAGATCAGGTAGTCCGGCTGCGCCTTCTTGGCATCGTCCAGCACGCGCTTGAGCGGCGTCGCCGAGACGTTGTGCCCCAGCTCGCCCTTCATGGTGATCACGTACACACCCTTGTTCTCGATCTTGTCCGGGTCGCTCTCGGGTGCAGGAGCGGGCGCGGGGGTGGCAGCGGCCGGCGTGGGCTTGGTGTCCGAGGCCGGTGCCGCCGGAGTCTGGGCCAACGCCCCGCCCGCGCTCAGCGCCAGAACCCACGCCATCGAGAACGTGCCGAGTGAGCCGTGCTTGACCATGGTTCGCAGACCTCTTGCAAGGTGGACGAGAACGAGCGGCGTGCCGATCACGGACATCGCGCCGACACCGCAGCATTCGCCCGCCGAACGCGGACGGATGGTGCATCGGCACCCTGACATTAGACGCTCAAACGCCGCGCGAGTTCCAGCGCATCGGCTTTCGTCCGGGTGTGCCCCTCAAGCTGGGCGTCGTACAGCCGGTCCAGCAGACCCTTGAACCTCGGCCCCGGCACCAAACCGATGCCGATCAGATCGTCGCCAGTCGCCAACGGCTCCGGCGCAGGCCCAGGTGGCCACGCTACGCCCAGCTCCCCCAGCCGCGCCCGTACGGCCGTCGCCGCGCCACGGCACGTGGGCGACAGGAGTGCATACGCCATCGCAAACGCGCTGTGATACGCCGCCCGCAGTTGCCCCGCCACCCCCAACGCCGTCCACCTCGTGAGCAGCACCGCGCGAAGGTCCAGCGCCGCGCCCACCGCCGCGGCATCGGCGTTCGACAAACACAGCGCGCCCTGCAACCGCCTCACCGTCGCCGCGATGGTCGCCTCATCGAGCAGGGGGGGGGCAGCATCCGCCACGCCACGCGCCGCCGCGCGGTCAAGCGACCATGCCGCCAGCGCGGCAGGAAACACCATCGTGCGCTCCAGCCCGGTCAGCGCCCCCAGCGTCGCGAGTGCCATTGTCGTGCCGCCCCGCGCCCCGATCGGTTCTTCTCCCAGCACCGGCCCGTCGAGTTGCAATTCCTCCGCCAGCGCGGCGGCCCGTGCCCGCGCCGGGTGCTCCAGCATCCGCCGCAGTTCCTCGCCGATGCGCTCCTTGCTCACCCCCGCCAGTTCCGCGGCGTGAGTGCGGATCGCCTCGGCCGTGCACGATTCAATCGCAAACCCCAGCCGCGCCGCGAAGCGCACCGCCCGCAGCGCCCGAAGGTGGTCCTCCGCCAGGCGCGCCGCCGGGTCGCCCACCGCGCGCACAATCCCCGCCCGCAGGTCGGCCACCCCGCCCACCAGATCGAGCACGCGCCCCGCCACGGGCACACCCGCCTCAGGCTCCGCCAGCGGATCCAGGAACAACGCGTTGATCGTGAAATCGCGCCGCTGCGCATCCGCGGGGGCATCGGCGAACACCACCGAATCGGGCCGTCGCTTGTCGCCGTAGGGTCCATCCGATCGGAACGTGGCCACCTCAACCGTCGCCAGCGGTGGGCGGGCATCGTTCCCTCCACCCGCGGCCTGCCTCCCGGCCTCCACGTGCACGAGCGTTACGCCGAAGGCCGCGCCCACGTGGTTGGTCCGCCGGAAGAGCGTTCGCACGCGTTCCGGGCTGGCATCGGTCGCCACGTCGTAGTCGGTCGGGTGCAGGCCCAGCAACTCGTCGCGCACGCACCCGCCCGCAAAGTACGCCGTCAGCCCGACCTCGCGCAGCGTGCGAACCACCGCCACCGCCGCGGCTCTGGCCAGCACAGGATCGGAGCAGTTGCCCACGGCCCAGAGGGTAACACGCCCTCAGCGTGCCGCGCGTGCGCGGCACTCATCAAGAAAATCCACCGCCCGCCGCAGGTGCGGGATCACGATCGACCCGCCCACGATCAGCCCCACATCGAGCGTCTCCCAGATCTGCTCGTCGGTGCACCCCTCCGCCACGCTCCGATCGATGTGGTACGCCACGCAGTCGTCGCAGCGCAACACCAGCGAGGCCACCAGCCCCAGCAGCTCCTTGCTCTTCACGTCGAGCGCCCCCGCCTTGTACGTGGCCGTGTCGAGTGCGAAGAAGCGCTTGGTGTTCAGCGTGCCGCCGGGTCGGCCGGGCGCATCCGAGAGGATGCGCTCGTTCAGGCGCGTGCGGAACGACTGGAACTGCTCGTAGCGGCTCATGGCCCGAGCGTAGGAAGGCCCTATTGCACGAGCTGCTTCCACGAGCCGGCCTGCACCACCATCGTGGGGCCGGTGCGGAAGCCGGGAGGAGGAAAACTCGTGAGGTTGGGGTCGTTGGTGATGGTGGCGGTCCCGTCGAAGTCGATCTTGCCACCGCACAGCACGGTGCCCTGCAGCGTCAGAACGTTGGAGGCCGGGGTGCTGAGGTCGCCGTCGCAATAAATGATGCCGCGGATTTTGCTGGGGTACGTATCGAGCGTCAGGATGTTGGACGAGCCGTTGTACGGCGTGCCCGGTGGGTTGAAGTTTGTCAGCAGCGTGGCTTCGGACAACTGCAAGCCGGAGAGGTCGATCTTGATCTGGCCGTTCACGACGAGGGCGGGGTAGCCGGCCACCGCGGGCTCCCACAGCACCGAGTTGGAAATCGTCAGTGTGTTGCAGTTCAGCACGATCAGTGTCCCGACAATCCGACAGTTCCTGATCGTCAAGCTGCCGCCCGAGCAGTCGATCACGTAGATGCCCTGGGCGTTCACCGTTCCGCCGTACGGATTGGACGCGGGCGAGATGAGCACCTTCTGGATGGTGGACCCCGAGATGCTGGACCGCAGGATCGTGCCGCTCGCGGCGCCGGTGTAATACGCGGATGCCTGCGCGAACGTCGGGAACGTTCTCGCCGCGACACCCGGTGTTTGAGTGCTGGCAAACAGTGTGCCCGTGATGGTCTCCACCGCCTCCACCGGCGTGGCCACGACGCATCCGCTGCCCTTGATATACCCGTTGGTCGCAGCGACGTTGCTCGACGTCAACGTGGCCCCTGACCTCAACGGATCGATGTCGGTCGTGGCGAACAGACTGGTACTCAGCACGGGCATGGCCTGATACACCGGCGTCAGCGTGATACTGACCATCTGTTGGGCTTGACCAACGACGCCTGTCCCCGTGAGAACCAAGGGATGGTACACGTTGTTGGCGAAGTTGCCATCCACGGGGTCGGTCGCGACGACGCTGATCGCCCCGTGGCCCAGGGCGGCATTGGTCAGCCAGCGGCCGTTGGAAGCCAGTGTGGTCCGCCAGTTGGTGTTGGAGTTGACGTACTGCGTGCCCAGCTCCAGCGCGCTGCGGGCCAGCACCCGGGCCTCAGCTTGGTCGGCCGTGAGGCCCGTCCACCTGGCCCACACACGCTGCAGAGCCATGCCCGTGAGAACCATGGCGACCGCCGCCGCGACGGTGATGAGCACCAGCACGTAGATCGAGCCCCGCGGGGCACTCCTCCACACCCGACTCGGCGCGCGTTCGGTCATGGTGCCGCTCCGATCGTCGTGGCATCCGCGAACGAGAGTGCCGCCGCAGAAGTTCCGGGCGGGAAGTACCAGGCCGCATCCATGCCGCGCGCTCGCAGGGCCGTGAGCCGGGCGAGCGTCCGGTTGGAGCGCGACACCGTGATGGTCACGCGCTCGGCGCCCATGTCGGTGCCCACCACCGTGGTCGGGCTGGCCGGGTTCACGCGCTCGACCACCACCGATCGTGTCCAACCCGTGAGCCCCGGCAAGGCAGTGCCCAGGCGGTTCTTGGGGGGCGATTCGACGAGACCGTTGTAGTCGTCCGCGTCGTCGAACAGGCTGCGGTTTCCCGGCAGGGCCTCGGCCGCGGTGGGCCCCAGCGTGGCGTTGCCCCCGGCCGGGTCCTCAAAGGGCTGCGTCATTATCTCCGACATCAACTCCCGCGCCAGCAGGTCGGCTCGTGCCCGCTCGGCTGTCAGGCGGCGCGAGGCTCCCACCGCCCCCACGCCGTTGAGCACCGCGACCAGCAGCGTCGCCACCACCGCGGTGGCGATCACGCACTCGGCCAGGGTGAACGCACGCCGCAGGCGGGTCATGGAGACACCGCCGGTCGGTTCAGCGGCGTGGCCGCGCAGTACACAGTCGGTGCCGCGTCGTCGCCGGCCTGCACCGAAATCGTGACGCGGTCAAGCGCGGTGGAGATCGCCTGGATCGAGGTGGGCGAGGTCGCATAGCCGTACACCGTGCAGACCAAGGTGCCGGGGTCCTGGGCGGACCAAGTCCCGCCGCTGTTGCTCGACGTGTAATACCCCGACCCCGCGGGCGAGGATTGCGAGAGATTGATCGCCGCGGAACACGCGTTCGCGCCCGACTTGTACACCAGACACACGGCCGCGCTGTCAGCAGCGGTGAAGTTGGACGCACCGGAAAGGGTGTAGGTCTGTTGCGTGCCCGTGATGGACGACTCCAGGACGGTTGCCTGGCCCAGGATCGTGGACGTGGGCTTGCCGTCCGAAGCCACGGTTCGGATCTGCACCGAGAACTGGCCCGTGGCTTGGCTGGTCGGCTTGAGCATCAGGGTGACGCGCGAAACCGACCATGACGTGGTCCCCCCCGGCAGTGTGGGCCGCACAGTCTGAGCGAAGCTCGCGTTGCTGGTGACATTGGTATAGGTGGTGTTGGAGGCCGCGATGTTCAGCCAGGTCTGCTCGGATCCCGTGCCGGCCGGGCCCGTGCTGGTGGAGACCGCCGATCGCAGCCGGTAGCCGAAGGACAGGGCACGCACGTTTGTGAGCAGCGTTTCGGCGGGCGAGCCGTTCAGTGTTCGGATGAGCGGAGACCCCGCCCGGCCGTCCCAGGAAAAGGTCACGCTCTCATCGATGGCGTCGGCGTTCCGGTCGGGCAGCGTGAGCGTGAGCGAGGTGGCGGAGCCCGCGGGCACCGAGGTGGCGTACACCACATCCTGCGCGATCCGTTCGACGGCACGCGCGGCGTCGGCCGGCGCGGTGAGGGTGGGCTGGCGCGTGGGCAGGGCTCGCGCGGCCAGGATGAACACCGAGCCCAGAGCCCCCATGAGCACAGTCGCGATGCTCAGCGTCACCAGAGTCTCCAGCAGCGTGAACGCACGCCGCGTTCGTGCGGTACGAGGCACGGAGCCATCAGCCGACCGGCGTTGGTGCGCTGAGAGTGCCATGCGATCTAGAGCCCCGCCCCGGGGAGCGGGGTCCTTGCGCTGCCGCCGTCGGCCGCCGCGCCGTCAATCGCAAGGGTGCCCGAGCCGGCGGCGATGGTAATGGTGCGCGTGAGGCCGCGCAGCGTGAGCGTGATGGTCCCGCTGCTCGCGGGTTGACCGAAGCCGTCAAAGGTCAGGTTCTTGGTGCCCGCGAAGTCGACGCTCATGACTTCGATCCGGAAGGGTTCCGATGCCAGGCTCACGGCGTAGCCGTTCGCAGTGCCGTCGAGCAGACGCAGCGCCGCCATCGAGTATGAGCAGCCCGCCTCATCGAAGGTGATGGTGCGCGGCGTGCTCGCGGCCCGCGCAGCCGCCTGAGCCTGCCCCAGGTCGGCCAGCACGCGCCGGGCCGCGCTGTTCAGCCGGTAGTCCAGGCCGGACTGCGTGAAACGCGGGGCTGCAACGGCTGCAACAAGAACCATGATCGTCATCACCGTGAGCAGCTCGAGCATGGAGAACGCGCGGACCTGCCAGCGTGGAACCCGATGCACGCAGGCCCAGCTCGACCCCGTGTGGGGTCGCGCCGGGCGTGCGATCGCGGTCGGATTGGTGCTGGTCATGGGATCAATACGTGCTGTAGAGCACGCCGCGGGCATCCGTCTCGGTCGTGGTGTTCGCCGTGATCGTGCCGGCCGCCTCGGTGTACAGCCAGCCGATGCTCGTGCCCGTGGTCGCGGCCACGCCGCTCTGCCCCTTCTTGGGGCCCACCGACTGCGTCGGAATCTGGCGGAGGTAGGGGCCGTACACGTACGTGGTCGTGCGCGTGGCGTTGGTGGCGCCGGTCGAATCCGAGAAGGTGGTGATCTGCGCCGTGAACGCCGCCGCCGTCGGGAACGTGTTGTCGTGCTCGGTGTAGAACATGTCGATCGCGTTGCGCAACTGCCGCAGGTTGCTCTGCAGCGCGGCGTCCGATGCGCCCGAGGCGCCGCGGCTCATCCGCGGGATCGCGATCGCCGCGATGATGCCGATGATCACCACCACAATCACCAGTTCGATGAGGCTGAACGCGGAACGGCGGACGGTGTGAGTCATGTGAGCAACTCCTTTGGCGGGATGCGACTCTGCGTGTGTGCGAGACCCTTGCTGATGCGTGGTCTATCGGCGAGTCTCGCGCCGCACTTCACGCGCCGCGCTGCCCCGCCCCGGCAACGTCCGTCGCACGCACCAACCCCCACGGAGCAGGGCTCAAAAAAACCACCGCCCGACGGCGCCCCTGGGGGGCGCGATCGGGCGTGTGATCGCGTTGCTGTGCCTGGTGCCGTCCCTCAATACGTGCTGTAGAGCACGCCGCGGGCATCGGCCTCGCTCGTGGTGTTCGCGGTGATGGTGCCCGTGGCCTTGGTGTAGAGCCATCCCACGTTCGAGCCCGTGGCCGAGGCCACGCCGCTCTGCCCCTTCTTGGCGCCCACCGGCAACGCCGGAATCTCGCGGATGTACGGGCCGAACACGTACGTGCTCGTGCGCGTCGCGTTGGCCGTGCCCGCCGTGTCGGTGAACGTGGTCAACTGCGCCGTGAACGTCGTGTCGTCCGGGAACACGTTGTCGTGCTCGGTGTAGAACAGGTCGATCGCGTTGCGCAACTGCCGCAGGTTGCTCTGCAGCGCCGCGTCCGAAGCGCCCGAAGCGCCGCGGCTCATCCGCGGGATCGCGATCGCGGCGATGATGCCGATGATCACGACCACAATCACCAGTTCGATGAGACTGAACGCGGAACGACGGGCGGTGCGGACCATGGGTGCCTCCTCGGGCGGGTGGTTGAATGCGCGGCAGAACAGCTGACTCTTGCCCGAGGTCATCGGCGAATCATCGACGCGGGTTTATCGCCCGCGAGCATCCGTCGCCGCACTTCGCTGTGGCAGCCGCAGGCGCAGCGCTCACCGGGCCGATAACCGCGCCTCGTGCCGCTCGCCGCCGCGCTCAAACACCGCCGACCGCGGGCCCACGCTCACCAGCGTCCACCCCGCCAGCACCTCGCCCACCCGCATGAGCGTGCCGTCCACCTTCGCACGCGCCCCGTCCGCTCCCCCCAGCACGGCCGTCAGGCGCGGCTGGAACGGCGCCTCCTCCACCGCCACGCGCTCCTTGGTGGCCGACGCCGACCGGCTCGCCCGCAGCGCCGCCGCCCACGCCTCGGGCAGCCGCATCGCGTCCGGCACGTCGGCCCCACCCGCCACCGCGCTCGCCAGCCGCTGCGCGACCGTCGTCGGTGAAGCGTCCGGATCCGTCGGGCCCTTGAAGGCCGCCGTGCCAGGGTCGGGCTCCGCGCCCATCGCCGCCGCCGCGCCGCGCGGCTCCGACAGCGACCCGTCAAGGAACAGCCGATCCACCGCCAGCCCCGCGAGCGAGGTGCCGATGGTCAGCAGAAGAACGGTGTTTCGCCTCGTGAGTTCCACGAACACAATGGGCGATTCGTTCCCACCCGTGTCAAGGGCGCTCGGACGTACCCGCCGGCTCGGCGCCCGCAGGCGCGGCAGAGCCCGCCCGACCCGCGCCGCCCGCCGGGTCCGCCTTGGCGGGCAGGGCGTACCACACCAGGTCCAGCGTGAACGCCGCGCCCGGCGATGAGCCATCCACAGTGTTTAGCGGACCCTGCGCGCCGCCCTCGCTTCGGATGCTCACGCCCGCCACTGCTGTGGTCGCCTCGCCCTCGTGCAACGCCGCCAGAAACGACGCCACCGCGGGATACGTGCCCGACCCCGTAACCCGCACGGGCACGGTGGTGGAGCGCGTCCCCACCGTGGCCTTGCCCGGCGACACCTGCTGCACGCGCAGCCCCACTCGCTGGGCCAACGCCGTCACCGCGCCCAACTGCTCGTTCAGCGCCGACGCCGGCCGCAGCGATACAGCGTTCTCCGCCAGCTCGCGCTTCAGGCTCGCCGCACGCTCCCGCACCGTGCCCAGCTGCGCCCGCGCCGCATCCGATCGGTTCCGCGCGTCCGTCATCGCCGCCGACAGTTCCTGCGCCGCCGCGCGATGCGCCAGCAGCGGGCGCACGCCCGCCACGCTCGCGCCCACCAGCAGCAACAGCGCCACCACGCCCCCGGCCATGTGCAGGCCGCGTGCGCTCGGGAGCCCCCGTGCATTCGTGGACGCGCTGCTCATCGCGCCTTGCCCCCTGCCTTGCCCCGCGGCCCCGCCGCCGCGTCGGCGATCTCACACTCGATCGAGAACGCCGTGCGCGCCTGCCCCGCCAGCTCGCGCGGCTGCGTTTCCAGCAGCGACACACGATCAAACACACCCGCATGCTCCAGCCGCAGCACCAAACCCGTCGCCCCCGCGGTGTCGGTCGCGATGCCCGTGAGGCGAACCGTGAACGTGTTGCGGGGGCGAGCCTGTGCCGCGACGTTGCCCTTGGTGCCCGGCTTGGCCGCCGCCGCGGGCTCCGTTTCCTTCCGCTTCACCTCCACCGACTCGATCACCGCCTCCTCGCCGCGCACGCGTGCCAGCAGTGTCAGCAGCCGGCTCCAGTCCGGGTGCCCGCTCACCGCCTGCCGCAACTCCAGCCGCTGCCCCGCGGCCACCGCGTCTTTGCGGAAGCGATCCGCCAGCGCAAAGTCCGCATCCGCCGCCGCGTTGAGACGCAGCGACTGGCTCCGCAGATCGTCAAAGCTCGGCGGCGACAGCCCCGCCGCGCCCGCCACGCTCAGCCCGCAGACCGCCGCGAGCCCCAGCAGCCCCTTGCCCCACCCGCGCGCAGCACGCACCGCGCCCGTGCGCCGCCTCACCGACCCCGGCAGCAAGTTCGGCACCGTGGTGCTCACGCCGCCACCTCCTGCGCAGGCACATCCACGCGCATCGTGCCGCCGAGCGCCGCCCCTCGCGCCGCCGCGTGCTCCGGGCCCACCTCCACCACGCCGGCAAACCCGGCCGCGCACACGTGCCGCCCCAAGGCCCGCGCAACCGACGCGCTGGGGGCCACCACCCGCAGGCTCCCCACGTTCAGGCCGTTCGTCGCCCCGCAGTACTCAAACGAGGTCGCAACCTCCGCCCCCATGCCCCGCGAGAACCCCTCCACCAGCCCGCGAGCCGATTCGATCAGCGCGGCCGTGGGGGCGTGCTTGGCCAGCGGCCCGAACGCCGGTCCATCCGGCGGCTCCGTTGCCAGCAAGAGCGCGGCGGCCTCATCCAGGCCCAGCTTGTCCATGATCTGGCGCACGAGCCCCTCAAGCCCGTGCTCCGGCAGCGCCCGCTCGAACACCACGGCATCGCCGCAGAGAAGCGTCAGGAGCGCGCCGTGAAAGTTCGCTTCCAGCGCGGCGTGCACACCCGACGCCTGGCCCTGTCCACCGTCCACACCGCGCGCCAGGCACCACGAGCGCGGCAACATCGCCACCGGCTCCAGCCCCGCATCCGCCAGCCCGTGCCCGAGCGCCTCCAGCATCGCGCACGCGCCACCGCACACGATCGCCGACAGCGGCACCGGTGCGCCCGCCGGCCGCCGGGGCGCGTGCGCGGGCGCAGGCGTCTCCCACCACCCGGCCACCAGTTGCTCCGCTTCCACGCCCAGCGCTTCTCCCAGCTGCGTTGCCGCGATCCGGTCCAGCGGCGCGCCCGACGTGCGCGGCGGCAACTGCACGGCCACCGATGAGTGCATCCACAGCGGCAGCGCCACCGCCACCCTGCGCCCTGCAAACCCGCGACGCTCAAACACGTCGGCCAGTTGTTCCGCCAGCGCGGGCCACGCCGCTTCATTCCACGGTTCGGCGGGCAGTGCCAGCGACGCCTCGATCCACCCCGCGCCGCCCCGACGTGCCTGCGCCAAGTGCGCGCGGCGGCGATCAAGGCTGAGGCCGATCAGCGGCGTACCCATGTTCCCGAGCTGAAGGTTCACGGCGCACCCCCCGCACCCCCCGCGTCCCCCCTCGGCGCGCCCCCGCGCGGCCCTTGCCCCCCCGCCAGGTCAAACAGCGGCAAGAACATGCTCATCGCCACCCCGCCCACCACCAGCCCCATGCCGATCAGGATCACCGGCTCGATGATCGACGTCAGCGACTTCACCATCGCCTCGTTGTCCTCGTCGAGGAAGTCGGCCACCGTGCTCAGCACCGGCCCGATCTGCCCCGTCCGCTCGCCCGAGCGCACGGCCTCGCACACCGACGGGTGAATCAGCGTCGCGTCCGCAAACGCCGCGCTCGTCGGCTCCCCCCGCGTCACCAGGTCGATCGCCTTGCCCAGCATCGCCGCGTACAGCGTCTCGCCCGCGCCCGCGCGCGTCAGCGTCAGGGCGTCGAGCATGGGCACCTTGCCCTCCAGCAGCACGCCCATCATCCGCGCGATCCGCGCCGTCGCCAGCGACCGTGTTACCCGCCCGATCATCGGCAGCCGGATCAGCGCCACGCCGATCATCCGCTGGCCCGTGCGGCTCGCCACCCACGCCACCGTCGCGCCCAGCGCCCCTGCCGCGCCGAGCACCACCGCCACCCAGTGCTCGCGCGCCACCCGGCTCACCTGCATCAGCACCTTCGTCGTCGGCGGCAGCCCCGCCCCCAGCGTCTCAAACAGCCCCTCAAAGCGCGGCAGCACAAACCCCACCATCGAGATCAGCGTCGTGATCGCCACGCAGATCAACAGCGCCGGGTACACCATCGCCCCCAGCACCGCCGAACGCACCTTCTGCTGCTGCCGCAGCAGGTCCGCCGCGCGCACCAGCATGTCGCCCAGCTTGCCGCGGCTCTCGCCCGCCGCCACCAGGCTGCACGTTACCGGGTCAAACCAGACGGTGTGCGCCCCCAGCGCCTCCGAGAGTTGTGCGCCCTCCTCCACCCGCGCACGGATGTTGCTCAGCACCGCCCGCCACCCGCCCGCCGGGCTCGTCACCTGCTTCTCCAGCACCGCCAGGGCCTCCACCACCGTCGTGCCCGTGCTCACCAGCACCGCCAGCTGGCGCGTGAACTGCGACACCGTCTTGGCCCTTCCCGCCAGCAGCCCCGAAATCCCGCCGCCGGCCCTCACCGGCTCCTTGTTCGCCAGGCCCCCCTCCGCCATGCGCACCACGAACAGGCCCTGCTTGCGCAGCTGCTGCGTGGCCGCCTCGGTGCTCGCGGCCTCCACCGTGCCACTCACCGACTTGCCCATCGTGTCATAGGCCTGGTACGCGATCTTCACGCGGCCTCCCTTCGCGCTGCCGGCGCGCCGGGCACCGCGAGCGCGGCCGGGGCGGGCACACGTGCCGGCGCGCCCGCCACATCGTCGTCGTGCTGTGTCACCCGCAGCACTTCTTCAAGGCTCGTCTTGCCCTCCACCGCCAGAATCACGCCCTCGTCGCGCAGCGCCAGCCCGCCCGAGCTCCTGATCTTGTCGCGCAGCTCGTGCGTCGGCGCCGCATGGTGGATCATCCGCTTCAGCTCCGGCGTCACCTCCATCACCTCGTATATGCCCACACGCCCCTGGAACCCGCTGTCGTGGCAGGCCCGGCAGCCCGCACCCTTCTTGAACGGCCGCCCGGAGTGCGCCTCCAGCCCCGCGTCGCGCAGCTCTTCTTCGCTCGGGAAGTACTTGGTCGTGCAGCTCGCGCACAGCGTGCGCGCCAGCCGCTGCGCCACCGCCCCGTTGAACGAGCTCGCCAGCAGGTAATGCTCGATCCCCATGTCCGCCAGCCGCGCCACGCTCCCCGGCGCGTCGTTGGTGTGCAGCGTGGCCAGCACCAGGTGCCCCGTGAGCGCCGCCTGCACCGCCACCCGCGCCGTCTCCTCGTCGCGGATCTCGCCCACCATGATCACGTCCGGGTCCTGCCGCAGAATGCTCCGCAGCGCCCGCGCAAACGTCAGCCCGATGGGCTCGTTCACCTGAATCTGGTTCACCAGGTCGAGCTGATACTCGACCGGGTCCTCCACGGTCAGCAGGTTCGTCTCCGAGTCCCGCAGCAGGTCCAGCGCGCTGTACAGCGTCGTCGTCTTGCCGCTCCCCGTGGGGCCCGTCACCAGCGCCAGCCCGTGCGGCTGGTTCAGAATCCGCTTGAACGTGTCGAGCGCTTCCATCCTGAAGCCCAGGTCCTCCATCCGCACCTTCAGATTCGACTTGTCCAGGATGCGCACCACGATCTTCTCGCCCAGCAGCGTCGGCATCGTGCTCACCCGCAGGTCGATCTCCCGCCCCTCCGCCACGATCCGCACCCGTCCCTCCTGCGGCAGCCGCTTCTCGGCGATGTCCATCTTCCCGATCACCTTTACGCGGCTCACGATCGCCGCGTGCATCCCCGGCGGGGGCTTCATCAGGTCGCGCAGCACCCCGTCGATGCGGTACCGCACCCGCGTCCCCTTCTTCTCCGGCTCGATGTGAATGTCGCTCGCCTTGTCCTTCACCGCCGTGATGAACGCGATGTTCACCAGGTTCACGATCGGGCTGCCCGCCACCGTCTTGTCCAGGTCGGTGCTCGGCCCGTCGTCCACCGACTCGCGCTCCACCACCTCCACGTCCTGCTCGGCCAGGCTCGTCAGGAAGGCCTCCACCTCCCCCGCGGTGTTCGAGCCCGCGCCGCCCGCCGCCTTCCGCGCATACTCCAGAATGTTCGACTCCAGCGCCAGCACCGGCCGCACCTTGCACCCCGTCAACTGCCGCAGCCGGTCGATCGTGGGCAGGCTGCGCGGCTCGGCCATCGCCACCGTCAGCACCCCCTTCACGCGGAACATCGGCAGCACCCGCAGCCGCACGCACTCCTCCGCATCAATCAGCGCCAACAGCGCAGGGTCCATCAGCCCGTGCCGCAGCGCACACCCCGGCACGCCCAGCGTCTTGGCCAAGGCCCGCACCAGTGTCGAACTGCTGATCACGCCCTGCTCCACCAGCAACTCGCCCAGCAGCCGGTTGGTCTGCCCCTGCTGCTTGAGCGCGCCCTCGAGCTGATCCCGCGTGATCGCGCCCTGCTCCATCAGCGCATCGCCGATGCGCACCCGCCCCGGCCTTGCCGCTGCGCCCGCGGGCGCGGCGGGCACCGCACCGCCCTCGGGCGGGGGCCCTGCCAGCACGCTCTTCGGGGCCTCGGCCGTCACAAAAAGCTCCTCACCGCCGTCGTTGTGTCCCGAAAGTGCTCAAACCCGCTCCCCAGGTCTGTCAGTTCCAGCACCTCGCGCAGCGTCTCGCACGCCCCGCACAGCTTGAACGTCTGCCCCGAGTGCGCCAGCTCCTCGCTCACCTCCACCAGCACCTCCAGCCCGCGGCTGTCCGCCCACGGAATCGCCGAGGCATCCACCACCAGCCGCCCCAGGCTCTTGGCCAGCGCGTCGGTCAACTCCGCCTTCACCGTCTCCGCGTCGGCGCCCGCCAAGGCGCCGATCGGCCGCAGGATCGTCACCGCGCCCTGTCTGTTCTGTTCGATCTGCACCGCTCGCGCTCCTGATTGCCTCGCCGCACCTTCACGCCGCCTTGGCCGCGACCGTTCCCGCCCCGGCCCCCCCCGTCCCCGCCCCGCCCACCGGCAGCGTGAGCGTGAACGTGCTCCCCTTGTCGATCTGGCTCGTCAGCGTGATGTCGCCCCCGTGCAGGCGTGCCACCTCCCGCGCCAGCGCCAGCCCCAGCCCCGAGCCGGTGATCCCGTTGATGCGCCGGTCCTGGGCGCGGTAGAACTTCTCAAACACCTTCTCGCACTCGTCGGGCTTGATCCCGATCCCGTTGTCGCTCACCGCGATGATCGCCGTCTGCCCGTCCGTGCCCGTGTCGGCCCTGATCGACACCGCCCCGCCCGCCGGCGTGTACTTGATCGCGTTGCCGATCAGGTTGTGAATCGCCAGCCCGATCTTGTCCCGGTCCCCGCTCAGCACCGGCAGCTTCGGCGACAGGTCGAACGTCAGCAGAATCTCCTTCGCCCCCGCCTGCGGCTTGTAATCGTCCTGCAAGTGCCGCATCAACTCCCCCAGCCGCACGTCGCCCGTCCGCAGCTTCAACGACCCCGCCTCGATCTCGCTCACGCTCAGCATGTCCGCCACGATCCGCTCCAGCCGCCGCGCCTCCTGGCTCACCACGTTGATCG
This sequence comes from Ulva armoricana, assembly GCA_032360965.1. Classification (NCBI taxonomy): domain Eukaryota; kingdom Viridiplantae; phylum Chlorophyta; class Ulvophyceae; order Ulvales; family Ulvaceae; genus Ulva; species Ulva armoricana. The sequence goes on from JAUMHO010001224.1 coordinate 17,690, forward strand.
CCTTGCCCCGCGCCGGCGCATCCAGGTGCTCATAATCCGTCAGTTGCTCGATGTACAGCCGGATGTTCGTCAGCGGCGTGCGCAGCTCGTGGGTCGCCTGCGCCACAAACGAGTTGCGGGCCTCATCTGCCACGCGCTGCTGCGTCACGTCTTCAATCAACAGCATCGCCGTCCCCGTGTCGGACCGCCTGATCGGCCGGATGCTCACCCGCAGCACGCCGCCCGCCCACGCCGGCTGCCCGCGCCGGTCGCTCTGCTCATCCGCCAGCCGCGGCCCCGCGCTCCCGCGCCGCTTGATCTCCACCACCACCTTCCCACGCCCCTTGCCCGCCGCGATCGCCCCCAGCGCCTCGCCGATCTCCGGTTCGCTCAGCAGCTCGCCCAGCGGCTTGCCCACCAGTTCCTCCCGCTTCCCCGCCAGAAACACCGCCGCGGCTCCATTCACATACCGCACGCACTGCGCCTCGTCCACCAGCACCAGGCCCGCCCACATCGCGTCGCACGCCGATGTCAGGTCCGCCTCGCGCGGCGCCGCCGTCGAGGCCCGCTCGATGATCCGCTCGAGCGTGTCGCGCCCGCGCCACCCCGCCCGCTCCCGCACCAGCGCGTTCCACGCCGCGCCCACCGCCCCGTGCTCCGCGCTCACCTCCAGCGTCGCCGGTTCGTCCTGCCCCGCCGCCGCGGCCAGCACCGCCTTCCGCAGCACCGCCAGCCCGCCCGCACGCCGACGCGCCACGCCCATCATCCACCACGCGCCCGCCGCCCCGCCCAGCCCCACGCACACCGGGTCGCACGCGTCGCCCCGCCCGTCGCCGTCGCTGTCCCAATCGCGATCATTGCCGAGCCCGTCGTAATCGAGGTCTTGCTGCCCTTCCCACGCGTCCGGGATGCGGTCGCCGTCGGCGTCGCCGAGGCAGAGCGTGGGGGAGGGGACCGTCGCGGCGATTGAAACTTCGGCTTGGTCGCCGGGCGCGAACAGGCCGATGATCGCTTCGCCAGTGGTGGGCGCAGTGTCGGCCTCGAATGTGAACGTATAGGTGGTGCCCCAGCGGAGGGCGTTGGAGTCCGGGTTCTCGGCCCAG
>JAUMHO010001235.1:0-18764 GCA_032360965.1 Ulva armoricana
GGCGCCGCGCGGCTGCGCGGCAGCGTGCAGCGGGCGGCGGCCACCATGGCCACCGTGGCGAGCGTATCGGCGGCGGCGGCGGAGCTGCGGCTCGTGGTGCGCGCCCACTTTGACGGCCTCGTGGCCGACATGCAGCGGCTGCGCGCTACAAACGAGATCCTCTCGGAGAAGTGCCAGGCCCAGGCCGAGCAAGCGGCCGCCGTCGCAACGTTTGCCACGGTGCTGCCCCCCCCTACCCCCCCCCACACTGGACAGACTGCTAGGATCTCTACCCGGTTGGGGCGGTCATGATGCTAGATCGCCTCAGGTTTCGGTGGGCTGTGCACACCTCTGGCCTACTGGTGGCGGGGGCCGGCATGCTTGAGGAAGTATTGCTCACATGCATGCAGCACATGCACGTAGCACACGTACACCGCGCTGGCATTCGGCGCCGTAGTGTGGGAACATCGGCAGGGCTGCGTTGGCGGTGGAGGTGCTGGGACGGCGGGGGCGGCGATGCTTGGGCCGCAGGGGTCGCGCATAGCAGCCGCAGGTGCGAAGAAATGTGAGGATGGAAATGTGAGGATGGAGGCCTGACGGCAGGCGCATGCATGCAGGATGCGGCTGCGGCAGCGTGTGGGGAGGACAGCGGCGACGAGGAGGAGGTGCTACGGGCGCTTCACGGGCTGAAGGTGACGCTGGGGGAGGTGGAGGCGGAGCTGGACGGCCTCGAGGCGCAGCGTGGCCGGGGGGCGCCCGGCTGAGGGCAGGGGCATGCATGCGGCGCACGCGCTGCCGCCGCGCTCTGTACTGGAGGCCGCTTTCGCAGCAGTCTGTGCCGGCTGCTCGGTCCTTCACCGCATCAGCCGCCGCATGAAGACTGGTGGCCACCTGCACTTGGTGGCCACCTGCACCGTCGCGTGCGGGCGCCCACGCCCACAGGCGGAGCCCTGCGCGGCGTGGAGGCGTTGCATGTTTCGAACTCGGCATGGTAAACGCACACGGCCGGAGAGGCGTGTCCGGTGCCGGGGTGTGCTGTGGCGTGCTGTGATGCGGGCGGGCCGACATGTCGCGCGCACCGCGGCCCGGCGACAGATTCCCAGCCTGGACACTACCGTTGTCTTTTCCGTTTGGTGTCATGGGGACCCCGAGTCGACCCAACAAGTTGGGGATTTCCAGCAACCCGACACCGCATGCGGCCCCCATCACTTAAACTGTCAGTGTGGGCGGTGGTGCCATGTTCATGACGACCGGGCCGCGCCAGCTGTAGCCGTGAGGAGCATGTTGTGGGCAGATTGCCACTGGGCGGCGGCGGGGTGTGGCATCCGCCCTCCCGGTGCTGCGATGAGCAGCATTGGGCAGTCACGCGATGTTGATGGAGCATTTTGTTACCTTTCAGGTTGGTTTTTTTGGGGAAACATCCTGGAAAATCAACTGTACAGCCCCACGCTGGCGGTGAGGCACAGCCGCAGTGCCCGGGCGGCTGGCACCATCGCTGTGAGAGGCGCAGCTGTGCCTGTGGCCATGCATGTGCCGTGCCACCCCGTCCTCTGTAAAACTCGAGTCGCCAGCACACGCACCAAAGAGCTGGCCAGTGCGAGGTGAGTCAAACATGCAGCAGTGTTTCAGTGCACTAGTGGGCAAGCATTACGAAACGTTTGTCAGCCGCCCACATTGCAATGAGGCTTCTATTGTACACCGCCTATTGTACGCACTGCCCCTCCGCCGGGCTGTGGAACCTCGCGCCGCTTGTGCGACGAGTATCACAACAGTGTGCCGCCTACTGTCATCGCAACAGCGACAAGTCCCAGCTTGGGGGACTCAGTCTCCGGCATGTCCCCCGGCAAATGATCTCACAACTGCACACTACACGAAGCATGCGGCTGGACCCAGCTGGCAACGCCTCCTCGGCCGCTCGAACCCGGTCAGCACACCATCACAGGGTGACCGGCTGGGCTGCGCCGCGATTCAAACGCCACGACATGGCCCGTGGTCCCGGTTATCCGGAGACGTCAAGGTCCTTGTAGGATATGGCGAGTGAGTGTCACATTTACATCTACATCACACGAGCCACGGAAATGCTCGCCACACACACACGCAAGGTCTCCCCCCACGCCCCTCACCCGCGGCGCCTACCGCGGCAGCAGCAGCGCACCCGCCTCAGCACATGCGTACCGCAGCATGCATGCCGCACAGCACACACGTGCTTGCTGACCATGCACCTCTGCCGCACCCCGCGGCCGCAGCGCCTGGCGTGGCCGCAGGCATGGCCAGCCGGGCATGCTCACCCCACCACCGGCAAACCCTGGCGGCCCCCCTGTGCGATCGCCGCACTGCGCCTCTCTGCGAGGTGTCACCACCGCTTCCCACCACCAGGCAAGCCTCGTAGGTAAGGCAGGTCAACGTTAACAACACACCAATTGCGGGGCCTGTTTGATGGCGCATGCGGTCGGCGTGGCCTGCCCCTCACGCGGCCCAGGCCACCGGCTGACGCTCACCGAAAAAGCCGCCCTGCGGGATGCTTCCGAGGGGCTGCAGCGCGAGCCACACCGGCGTGTCGGCACCCTCCCGCGCCGTCTTGCTGCCGCCGCCGCTCGTCATGTCCGTGACGCAGTAGCCCGGGCAGCATGCATACACCCCGACCCCCTGCACACCGTACTCGCGTGTCTCACGCTGCATGCATGTTGGCCACGGGGTGCATCAGCCGTGGGTGCCTCTTTGGCAAGGCTGAAACTAGTCACGTTTTCGCCCGTTCAGTCTGTAACCGCAACATCCACGTGCATTTTCTCACCTCGTTTTTGAAGATACATCAGCCGTGGGTGCCTCATGCATGCGGCAGCCGTTCACAGCAGCCCGCGTCTGGTATTCCCGTTGCGACGGATCGCACAGAGCAAAGACACATCGGCAGCATCGGCAGCGGTGCTCCTGTCGGCATCACACGCATGCATGTTCTGCCGCAACCACACCACACATAGTAGCCCCTGTGTGTCTGCACCCACGGAGTCCGCACGCACCCGCCCACGATTTCGTGGCGGCTACAACTGATACACCACCCAGCCCCTACGAGCGACATGAGATCAGTCGGGGCGAGACTGCCACAGGAACTCGCCCATCCCGCCGTGCCATCGCACGCAGCGCGGCAGTGTACTGATGCTGGAGGCGCACAGCTCGAACGTGGCCACGCATGCTCTGCATGCGTGCGCAGCGCAGCGCACCTCGTCTCGGAGGGAGCGTGCGAGCCACTGCGTGTAGGAGATCTCGGCGAGCTTCGACACGCCGTACATGGAGTTCGACCAGCCGAGGCGGGAGTGGTCGCCGCTGCGGATGGCGGCGACATAGTCGGCGGCGAGCGCCTCGATGTCGTCGGCGGCTGCGGGCTGCTCAAAGCCGTCTCGCAGCTGCTGCGACTTCAACTGCCGCAGCATGCCCGCCCTGCACAGCACGCATCAGCGGTCAGCGCGCTCACCAGTGCTTCGCGTCGTTTGCGTTGAGAGCGTGGACCATGCTGCCGACGTGTGCCCATGCATGCGCCGTGGTGGGGCTGCGGCGGCCTTCAGAGCGGCGGAACGGGGGGGCCGGGGTGACGGTCAGGGTGTGCTCCAGCGTGTCATCCTCACGGCCCGCCGCGGCTGCGCAATGCGGGCGTTCGATGGCCGCATCGAGGGGGGGGCAGGTGCCACCACGCTGTGCAGCACATTGCTTAAAAACATCGGGTCACATGCCAATCCGGACCGAATCATCCACAGCACCCCTACGCGTAGGGGCGGTTAGGGGCAGAACTGGGGCGGAGCGGTAGCAGAAGCTGAGAATGACACGCGTTCCGGAAGTAAACGGCGCATTCGTTTCTGTGCAATGGCAAAGCGCGATGGGAAGCAGTGCCTGCTTCCACTGATGCGGCAATGGCGAGTGCAACGGGCGGCGTTGTCATTCATTCCAAAGACACAGAAGCCTGCTACGTGCCTCCTGTGCATTGTAGGATTGGGATGCTGGGGCATGCGCGAGAGCGGCATGATGAGGGCAGGATGAGGGCACAGTCTGGCTGACAGGGCAACAGGCTTGGATTCGGTTTGCCATGCATGCTTGATGTGCCAGACCTGCTACAAACGTTGACGATGCGGCCGCCTCCAGCAGCCTTGACCAGGGGCAGCATCGCCTCAGACACCTGCCGTGTTCCTTTGAGGTTGCATTCGATGGTGTTTGCTGCCTCGTCAGCGCCAAACGTGCTGCCCTTGTATGCCATGCCCGCGTTGTTGACCAGAATGTCCAGCTTGCCGAAATCCTTTTCGACTTGTGCTGCGCATGCTGATACAGAGTTCGCATCGGTGGTGTCGAGTTGGTAGAACTGAGCAGTGGCGTCGGGGACCTCTTGCTTGAGCTTCGCAACGGCAGCGGTTCCCAGGTCAGGATTGCGCGCAGTGACGATCACGGCAAGGCCCTGTTCAGCAAACAGGCGCGCAACTTCATAGCCGATGCCCTTATTGCTGCCGGTGACCAATGCAACAGTACCGCTGTCCCACCTGCAATCACCGTCCGTGTCCGTGTACACCTGTAGCGGGGTGTTGGACTATATCCACCTGGATTGTACCGCCGCATAAAACTGCGCCCCATTTGTTCAAATCATGGTCATAACAGTGTATCAACTCTCTGCACGGCGTGTACATAGCACAACGCAGGCCTCAGCGACGCCTGCCCAGACTTTGAACTGCTGTCGTCAAACCCGCAAGGGCAACCATGACCTGCAGATCAGTAACTCACCATTTGGTGTCTACAAACGGTGCCATTTCTTGTTTGTCTGCAAAGAAAGCTCGTATAGAGTTTCCGATGGAGAATGCTCTGGGAGGAGCTTGACGAGACGACCTCAGTACGCGCGAAGTTGAGCCAACCGCACGCCTTGACCACATATGTGATGGATCAGCGGTAAAGTGTGCTCTTGAATGTCAACCAGGACGTGGACATGGATCGACACTGATCAACAATGAGGGCGCTAGGACCGCAGAATCTCATTGGGGGTGCCCTGAATGCCGTAAGCCACCAATGCATGCGATGATATCATCACACAGCAACGTGTCGATGAAAATGAATACGGGCGCATGTGTCAGCCCACAGGACGCCAGGCGTTGACTGTGATGATGTGAGCAGCGCCCGCAAACCACAGCGCTGTGGCGATCGCTGCCCGCGACAGCGTCAGCCATGGCCACCAGTGCGCTAACGTCGTGAACGTCTCGTTTCGGTGTTCCGCCTGCTCCTGTGATCAGAGCCCACAGTTTCACGGCAACTGCACCAAGTTGGCCTATCCTGGTTGCCCGACCAGCCTCCTTGTCCATGGTAGACGGGAAGGCAGACCGAGGGATTGCCGTAGCATGACTCCCTGACATGGTACGACATGGGCCATGGCTGTCAGGCCGTCATGCTGAAGAAGTGTCACTACCTCGGAACTTGGTGCCCACCACCAATTATTGCACTGCAGATCATGTCAGGCTCCCAGCCACATGCATGCATGCTCCCTGCCCCGAGTTGCTGCCCCAGGTAGCCATGCAGCCCTGCATGCGGTTTAAAATGGCAACGACGGCGAGTCAAGCAACAAGTCAAACAGAAACTGGGCCTAACCCCAAATGGCCACCGGCGACGCACCTCTGCAAGTTACAACCTCCGCATCCACCCCCGACGGCAGTGGCTACGATATGTGCTGACCAGCGTAGGGCGGCCGCGGAAGTGTGACCGCGCAACTCTAACTTGTTAGGACTAGTTGTCAGGGCACGGCCCTGGAACACAGATTCATGCGCTCAACAGTGGTGCCGACCAACAATGAATTTTCAGACTGACCTGATAGTGGTGTGGACACGGACCCCTCTCGTTCCGGCCCCATCCATTGGGGCGATGTGGCCGATGCTTGTTCGGGTCTTGGGAAGAAAGCCTTACGGCGGGCCTTCCCAGCGCGCGAGCGGATGCCAACAGTGCCGCGCAGGGGTGGAACGCGGGCAGCCTGCCGTGCTGCGCGATGCCTTGAGCCACACAAGGCGCCCACTCATGCGAGATTGAATCGCGGGAAAGGCAGTCGGGCCGGGAGCAGCAGCGGCGCTGCCTGCGAGGCTGTGCAGCTGGCTGTGGCAGCGTGGCATGCATGCACGTGCGGTGCCGCAGCTTCTGATCTGTAATGATCTCTCAGATCATCACCTGAATCTAACCTATCAAACCTCGCAGCTTGCTTCACATTTTCTTGTTTGAGAGTCTACAAGAGGCGAGACCTTCCGGACAGCTTACAGCTCGGCATGCTGAGCTTGGCCTGTGCTTGTGGCTGATAACACAGACTCTAAAGTCCTAGAGCTACCGTTGGTGGTTGCTGCCGGTGGCTTGACTCTTGTTCACAGCAGCAGAAGAGATAATTCCCATGAAGCTTCAACGCAGAAGTCAGAATTATTTGCCGCTGACGAGGCCCATGTCACGTGTCACTAAACATTTGTGTGAGCCAGTACAGAAAAATGGTGCACAATATACAGTGTGCCAAATACAGTAATGCCGGTGTTCCCAATGCTAGGCGAGCATCGGCCTCGTCACTTCCCTGCAGGGGCTTCGATGTGTTGGATGTGTTGGACGTGCAGAAGGGGGGGGGGGAAGGGGGAGGGGGGCTGTGCTCTCATGTGTATTCTCATGTGGGGGCCAGCCGCGGAACGTGCGGCTTTGCATGCCTGCATGCCACCGGGGCCGGAGTCCACGCTTCGTGTGGAGCCAGGTGCAGCACCGGGGCGACATAGTATCAAGGCGCCGAATCAGGTGACGAGATGATGCCCAACTGGCTGTGGCTACAGGCGTGTGGAGCACTGCGTATCCAGCATGCATGCATCGGCTTACGAAGACGTACCACGATCACACCACTTTTCCGTTGGACTCGCTCCGTGGAACTGGGCGTTGTCGAGTGTGGCCGCAGCGACGTGAAGCCCTCGTCTGCGAGGCGAGCGCTGCATTGTGTCCATGCATCTGTGTGAGCCGAGACCAAAGAACGCTGGGGTGCATCCGGGTGGTTGTAAAGGCACGACGCTTAAGCTGTCGACGTGTGCCGGCTGTGTTGTTGCGTGTCTGAGAAGATGCAGCTCATCTCTGACCGTTGCCGACGGGTGCCCTCAGACACTTGTAAGCCCAACGTCCACCGGCACCGCCATGCGGCGCTGAATGGCAGCCGATCCAGCTGGACAAGTTTGCACAGGCAGTGGTGTTCAGCATGCTGCGCGTGGAGGTGGTGTCAGACTGCGGCTGTCATCCGTGAGTTTGGGCGCGAGCATGCAAATTCTGTCAACTGATGCACTCGTAATAGCGTGAGGATTCGAAGAGCACATCACAAGCTGGCAGCCTGTCTGGACCCTGGGTAATTGGCAGGCTCTGCTTGTGAGCTTGCACGGCAGCTTGCGACAACACAGCACAATTGCACAAGGTACGCTCTGATCTTACCCACTGACACGCTGTAACGCCAATTTGCCATAACGTACCTCCGCAACATAATCGCTTTGTCGGGACCACATGACATGTCGAGATGCCGCTGACCAAGAGATGCGTGGGGTGTCCCGATGCACTTGCCACGGTAAATCCATGGCGAGCAAAGCTAACGCTCAGCCAGGGACTACCATGTCGTACTGCCACCGACCTTATTCTGGCGTCTCGTGCAGCCTCAATGTAGCTAGCAGCGAGGAGACCCGCCATGAGCGTCCGGCTGGCCAGTTCAGACCAATGCTCAGGGCTGCGGCCAAGTTGCCTTGGTTTTGGACAGCATACACGCCTGAACCTCTGCCGGGGAGAGTGCAATCCTGAAGCGCACGCGTTTCCGTGCCGTGTTGTCCAATCTACCACTGGTTGGAGCACCTGACTGGCTTCAGACCAACGCTGCCCCTTGGTGGCAGCCTGCTGTGGTCACCTGTAGTCTCCTCTGCAGCACATGCTGTTGACAGTGAATGCAACAGTAGACCAGAACATGGTGCACACGCCGTCCACCGCGCTGACCAGCACACAGCACCACTCGTTGCCTTACTTTTGTTGTTGTCGGCTGTGCCAGCGTGCCAGCCAAGCACGAGCTGGACTCTGGCTGCCCCGCCTCGGAGCATTGACGGCAGTGCCAATGCTACATGCCATGGCGCCCCTTGATATGGCACATCAGTTGAGTACGTAGGAACAGCCCCTGCTGCTCCCCAACATCAAAGTATTGCATAGAGTTGTGTCAACTTGCAGTGAGTGCGGCCGGGCAGGACGTGCCGGCAGCAACTGTTACAGAGAGCCGGCTGCAGCTGGGAGTAGCAAGTAGCGGTGTGCCTGAGCGGGTCGCACCTGGTGCTGTATGCGACGGGCCATGCCTCTCTTTGCATCTGCACTTACACGTGCAGCGGCCACAGGTGTTGCAGTGAGTGGAGCAGCAGAGTGTGGGCCTGTCCACCAAGATGCCTGCAGCCCTGCAGAAGCTTGCACAGCTGCGCCTTGTGCTGGCCAGGCTGCTGCAGTGTCCTGTGCTCATTAGGCTGCTGTAATCGGTCAACTGGGTGGCCCACAGTGCCAGCCTCATTGGTAATCTGTGCATGAGAGCAGGCGTCACCAGCGCTCAAGTCATCAGCAGTGAGTGTCGGCAGAGGCAGCCACCTGTAGGCACCGGGTGCACCTGTGTGAACACGGTACAGTCACTGTGCCAGGTTGGAGTTTGCATGCCCGGCGCATGGGAACGGTGGTTGGCGGCGTGGAGCCGATGGCGATGATGCGCGCAAGTTGCCCCCACGGTGCATCAGGGCCTAGGCCTGCTGCTCGTCCATCCGACGCGTGCCCGCGACGCGCCGGCCTCGCTGCCCGAGCCTAGATATCGATTCGCACACAGCATACGTGGGATGACTTCAGACGATGGCCTGCCGGCAGTAGGCTGGCAGAGTCGGCGTAACTCCGAGGGGTGTCAGTGCTCGTGGATATCCGGACGTGGCACAGGCAAGCACCCAGGGCAGCGGTGTGTGCCGTGTGGCTGGCGGTGAAGCTTGCTTGTGTGAGAAGAGGAATTCATACGCAAACTTGGACCTTCCATGCGCTGGCGCAGTTGCGCACCCCGCGGAAGCCATGCCGGGATGCCCCCTGCCCTGGTGCACCGCCCGCGCCGTGGATGTGGTCGCTGTCTGGCGAATGTTAAGCATATGGTTGATTTCAATGACCTAAGATCATGCCAGGCTCACGGGCGCCCCCGCCTCCTGCGTGGGCTTAGCTGGTGACTCAGCGACCGCATGGCACGACGCCTCTGTTTTCTCTCGCTTGCTGCCGCGGCTGAGCCACAAACATGTCCGATCGAAACCAGACTTGCTGTCGAGCGAGCGACAATGCGATACGACGAACGTTGTGTGAAACCATGTACCTCCGTTAATCTTGGCACAACTGTGAAGTAATTCCCAGGGAGTCGTAGCCCGCGCCCTGCATGTATGGCCCCGACTGGCTTGGCGATATCACAGACACGGCAGCCAGCAAGAGGTTTGGGGATCATCGAGTGTTCTGCAGTGTCACCGCTGATTCCGCGACCGGGTGAAGGTGCGAAACCATAGACTTGCTCAGACTGTACGCGTGCCGTGGGCGGCACCTGACTCACCTGCTCGAGAATGACTCACGAGGCGAAACCTTGCGGTAGGAACGGCTTGACAGCTTGATAGTTAGCAGTTATGCATTCACAGAAGCTCGCTGCTGTAGAAACAGTGGCACGGGGTCGCAGGAGAGCCACCAGGCTGCTGTTTGCGACGTGTTGCTGACATGCAGCAGCCATGGCTGGGTGGGCTTGTTACACACCACACGCGAGCGGCTCCTGCTACGAACGCAAATGATTCGGGGGGGATGTTTTCGACCCACCGTTCGGCGTGCGTACGGACGCAGCTCGGATGATGTGCAGCGTCGAACGACAGTAATGCAATTGCGGCGTTCGGCTGTTACAGGCGGTACATATTATGTTCCATCACCACGCAGATCGACTGTCGCCCTGATAGGCCGGCAATTGAGGTGCAAGTTCAGCCCTGCATGCCTCGCAGTGGTGATCATCTGATGTGCGCTTGTAGCGGGGACATGTCCGTCGTAACGCATGGCCCCCAATCCTCGCACATGACACTGTCACGCAACATATACATGTACAGATAAAACTTTCAGTAGTAGCTGTATGGTGGCGTAGAGTGTATTAATTGGTTGGCATCTGTGACGTTTCCACGTCAACGTCGCTGGTATCGAAACAGCCCTCCGGAGATCATGTGCGTGTACTTCCCGCAGCGCAAGGCCGCCTGGCAGAGCCTAGAAATTCAAATTAGCAAGTCTGTGCTTGCAGAGTTCATGGAACGAGCCTGTTCATACCACCAGCGCCACCGAATCGTCCCCGTCGAGTTGAAGCTCAGCGACAGGGCATCGCGTGTAGAAACGGCTGTCCGGCCACCGGCATATGCACGACGCCAAGAGATTCGGTAGAAAGCTCGTTATAGGCCACCTTCGTCAGGACGTCGGCCTGGTGTCTCTGACGGAACAGCCATCAGAGTCGAGATACAGCAGCGGGCGAGCAGTGCTGGGTACGTCCCTCAGAGCGCTCACAGCCGCGAGCGATGCTCCACGGCCTGCGACACAGGCGGCAACGGTACAACCGGCGACTGTCGTTCTGCTAGCGGTGGCCTTGGCCGTGGCCGTGGCTGCTGTGGCAAGCCTGGCAGGCTCGCTGATGTGCTTCTGGAAGCCGAGGAGGGCAAAGAGCAAGAAGGGCGCGACACAGGTGTGCACCATCATCCTCTGTAGCTGCGAGCCACCTGCGCAGTCGTAGAAAGCGTGAGTCGCGTCTGGCATCCCAGTTTTGTGTCATATGAGGTGCTCCTTGCATGAGCTCTCAGCTGCAAATGCTGAAGGCCACAGTCCCAGCAACTGCAGCCCTGCACAGGCGCTCTCCTGCATTCTCTCTAGCTGCCCTGATGCTGGCCTACCGCTGCTCAGCTCCGCTGCTGTGGCGACTCGCCAGCAGCCAAGGTAGCACCATGCTGTCCCCTGCACACTTGCCAGTCAAGCTGGTGCCATGGCAGCACACAACGACTCGCCATCACATGGCATTTCAGCACGCGCTGTTGCCGTCACTTCCGTGTCAGCCTGGGCATTCCTTCTGCTGCACACGGCCTGTGGTGGCACCGGGTGACCACGACCCTCCACCACCGAGCCCCAGGCTGTTCAGCCACCACAGCCCACAGGTGGTGAGACCAGAGAACGGCACCTGTTCCGGTGCTTGCTTCCGAATGTACCTACTGCAGGTAAGCCAACTGATTATGACCACCCTCATCACTAAACAAGCCTCACCCAAACTCTCTGATCACCACAAAGGGCCAAACCATCCACCATGGAATTACAAATCTTTGTTCCACCTCCCAGAGTCATCCATGCACCCGTCGTCACCTCTAGCCACAGCACACAAGATCCATGGCCATGGCCTCTCGAGTGTCCATCCCCCCTCGCTGCGCCAGGATCTGACTCTGCCACCGTCGTCGCTGCACCCGTCATCTTTTACTGCTACTTGTCACACCTCGGCCGTCCCGGCACCGTGTCCCCCCACGGTGCCGTCGGTTGTACCGCATGCTGCACATGTCCTTCCGGAAGCTCCGCGATTCCGGGTAGATGGCCGCCACTCGGCCGCGCTGCCTCTGCCCTTGTCACCACACTGCCGTGCGCCGCGCTCCCGCCTGCACTCCGCCGCTGCAGCCCGGCGTCAGCATGGGTCACGGCCATCGCATGCTGAGCGCCTCTGCAGCCCTTGCAGACACGGCAGCTCAGCCTCGCGGAAGATGGGGACGACCTCCTCCTCGGGCTGACGCAGCCCCTCCCCGACCTCCCCCCGACCTCCCCGCGGCCCCCCTCTGACCGCCGCCGCTCCTCCCTCACCTCCACCCCCCCCCTGCGCCCTCCAAAACGGCTTCCCCCATCCCACCCCCGCCCGCGGCCGGCCTCCGGCCGCACTGACGCCTCAAGCGCCACCCCGCCGCACAGCGGGCGCAGCACGCGCAGCACGCGCAGCGACGTGGACTCCGCCGGCGACCCCCAGGTTCCCCTGCGAGCGCAGCCCCTCATCACCGGTGACCCTGTCTTCTCGCCAGCTTCCCGCACCACCATGTCCCGTTCAACGTCCCCACACCTCGACGCGGGGCGGTCCTGCACACCGGACAACAGTGGCTTGAGCGACTACGGGCTCGGCACCGACGACGACACGCGGCGCATCGAACAGGAGCTCGCGCTCGGCGACGCGTGCGGGATGGCGGGCACCAGCGCCCTCGGCCGCGAGGAGGCGCCGTCGGCCGTGTACATAACCCTGAACCCCACCGTGAACTCGCGGCCGATCCCAGACTCTGCCCGCAGCCACACCGCGTCGACGGTGGACCTCACGGCGCGGCTCGCCGTCGTGTCGAGGTCGACCGTCGCCTCGCGCTCCGGCACGGCGCGTTGGGCGCCGGCGTCACCGCATACGGAGGCCGGGGACAGCGGCACGTGCGACCTCGCGGCCGCGGCCGCGGCGCAGCGCGCCAGCGCGAAGCACGCGACGCCGTTCGCGCGGCTGAGCGTCGTGCGCGACGTCGGTGGGGACGGCAGCAGGCTGAGCGACGGCGGGGCACACGGCGCGCCCGCCGGCGGCTACGAGGGGGCCTACGACGGGGGCTACGAGTCGGAGTGCGACAGCGTCTTCTCCGAGGGCCCCGTGGGGTCCGTGGCTGGGGAGCTCGCCACACGGTATGCGTCTCGCGGCAGCATCCTGGACAGCGTGCTGTCGTCCGCCGAAACCCGGCTGGCGCGGCTACAGGCCCAGCTAGACCACATGGGCGCCCAGAACCCTGTGTTTGACCACTTCAAGCTCTGCTGGGGGTCCACCCGGCGTGTAGGCAGTGCGCCCCCCCCCCCCCCTCCACCCCCGGGCTCTTTTGAAGCCCCGCAGGGCAGCATGCACTCTTTTCACCAGCCCCTCGGGGCAGCATGCACTCTTTTCACCAGCCCCTCGAGGCAGCATGCACCGTGTGACTTTCGTGAGCACGTCCGGAGGCCGCGTCTCCGCGGCGACTGTGTTGTCATGCGCGCAAACCCTTCTGCCGTCCGCATGCCGCTCCCTGCGCCACCGTGCTGGTGTGCTCTCACAGGCGGTGTAGCACCGGCATGAGGACATTGCCACTGCCGGCGAGTGCTGCTGGCTCTCGGGTGACCATGCGCATGCTGTGATCTCGCCCACCCTGTCCTGCTCTGCATTCACGTCACGGCGTGCCGTATCAAGCATGAGCGGCGAGTGGGTGCGCACCGGCGTGCGAGCCCCGCCAGAGTAGCACGCACACGCGTGGCCACCAGGGCCGCGGCGAGACTGGCGCAGGCAGCACCAGCTGACACCCTTGGGTGTGCGGGCTCTGCAACTCATCCGGCTGTCATGCTGCCGTCAGAGTTCCTGCCAGCCTGCGATAAACCGTTATCAGGTAATATGTGCTCGGAGGAATGACTCCATGCAGTCAACTGTCACACACTTATGGCAGCAGATGACTCTGTGCCCTTCCCACCTGGCACAGCGCCTAGGCAGCATGCATAGTCACCACTGGCTGCATGCATGGTGTTGCCGCGCATGCATAGTCACCACTGGCTGCATGCATGGTGTTGCCTCGCATGCAGTGTCACCACAGGCTGGGAGGTGTGACCTGGGGGTGACTGAGGGGCAACCTGAGGCTGGGCTGACTGAGGGGGCCCTGTAATCGCGGACTGACTGACCGCAAGATCACCAGGGTCAAGATACACAGAGGCTGGCCAGAGTGGGTGGCACGCAACCGTCAGCCGGACACGCCTGCACCTGCCCCGATTGACGCAATGCTCACATGAGGATCGCTTGCAAACGCACCGCAGACAGGCGGACGCGCATCCATCATGATGACTCCATCATCATGACTGCGCTCTGAGCCGCCCTCTTGCCGCCGCCACGCAACGCGATGATATGCCGCCTCGGCGCTACTCCTTTTGCCGTCCAACCCGAGCATGGGCAAGTTGGGCAGCGCGCTCCGGTTGGGCATGCGTGCCTGCTCACCGCGCTGCATCTTTTACTGGGTCGGCCGTGCCTTTTACTGGTACCTTTTACGGGGCATACGGGGTTGTAGGCTGTACCTCCAGGCCGTACCGTGTTGCCAGGAGAGTGACAACTTGCCAGGAGAGTGAGAGGGATGCAAGGCTGGGGTCTGTCTCGGGCATGACTGTGCAGCCTCGCTTACTGTGCAGTAGAACACCCTAGGCAGTAGGGCACATTGCCATGCCGCTGCGCCGTTTGTGGATGCAGCACAAACGCAGCTCTAGGGTGTCCCTGCCGCAGGCTGTGAGCACTCCGCCGCATGCATGTACAAACAGGCTGTGAGGAGTCCCCCAGGAACACACAGACCCAGTGCGAGTGCACCCAGATGAGAGTGAGTCCGGGGGTGGGTCCATCGGCAGCCCCTGGTGGCACCCAGTGCACGGGCTGCAGCTGAAGAGTCATGAGTCACTCGTGACAAATAGTGCATGCACTGCATGCATGACCCCCAGTTTACCCGCGCACACCCGCACCCTGACCCTGCAGCACCGCCCGTCGCACACCCTATCAGCACACCCCGTCAACGCCGGTGTCTCGCGTCGTTGACGACGATGCCGTGCAGGTCGGTCGGTGGTGCAGCTGGCCAAGGGCGTGTTTGACGGGTACGACTACGCGGTAAAGTTCTTCGCCGACCGCCGCAGCCTCGACGCCGCGCTGCAACTCTACTCCGAGTCGCCCGCGGCCGCCCGGCTGGCCAAGGTGCGGGGCGTGTGGCCCAACGACGGCCGCGCCGTCGACGCCGCGCGCGTGCCGCTGCCGCCATGCATTGTCCTGGAGAAGGGCGAGTGCCTCCTAGACACGATGCTCCGCAGCTCCCGCTCCGGCAACGGCCTCATGATGCTCCACGAGCAGCGCATGGCCCTCCGGGTGCGCTGCCACCCCCCACCTCCCCTGCATGCAACGCTGCCGGGCTCGTCCCCTGCAGAATCCCCCCGCCTGCTACCCCTACCAACGGCCCCAGTAGTGCTCGTGTCACGACGGTTGCCATGCATTGTGCAGCGCCAGAGCGGTCCCCACGCGGCATGCTGTGGCTACAGGTGCTTCTGGGCGTCACGAGCAGCGTGCAGAGCATACATGCGGCCGGCCTCGTACACTGCAACGTGCACCCCGCAAACATCCTGTGGGTGCCGAGCGAGGAGGAGTGGGTGGCCGCGGGGGTGTCCAACGTCGCCCAGCGGGGCGCGCCACTGACGCCGAGGGACGGCGACGGCTTCCTGCTGACGTACGCGGCGCCGGAGCTCGCGCGGCTGCTGCCGCGGCGGGGGGGCGGCACGTTCGGCGACAGCTTCAGCGAGAGCGACACGGAGCGGGAGGACGCGTGGTGGCTGCAGGGGCCGCTGCTGGCGGACCCCGCCATGGATGCATGGGCCGTCGGGATTCTCGCATGGGAGCTGCTGACGGGGACGCCGGCGTTCGATATCGAGGAGGAGGGCGAGCTCGAGGTGTGTGCCGCCGCCTGCCGCCTTGCGGCCGCCCATGCATGCTGACGGCCGCGGACCGCTGGCAAACAGGCCCACCCCGCCCCAGTCGACCGCCCCCACCACCGCCAGCAACGGCTGTATGCACTCTCCGCCATCGCGGTCGGTGCAGGCGAGTCACCGCATGCATCCTGGAGTGTTCCATGGGCCCCGGGTGGGAGGCCGATGAGCCGACAGCGTTCCGCGGCCGCGGTGGCTGCCTGTATTCCCGGACGGAGCGCAGGCCATGGGGGGCTCGTCAGGGGTGACTCAGCATGGGCCACATGGCAGTGACTGGGTGTCATGTTTAGGTGATGGCACATGTATTACATAATGCCGCCTCTGCCCCTCCTGACTCCCCAGGGTGGAATGTCTGTCAGGCAGGGGGCATGCCAGGCAGCATGTGGCCTGGGGATGATCAGCCGCACCAGCATCATTGCAGACCTCATGCGAGTGGTAGACAGGTGATGCCTGCCCTGGTAGCCATGGCGGATGCGCAAGCTTGTGTCGGCCAAGTTCCGCCCCTCCTCCAACCCTGGCCGCCCTGCCGCAGGCAACCATCATCCATGCCCACCAGTCATGCATGCCACACTCGTGCAGTGCAATAATCTGGTGCAACAGTCTGGTGTTTCGACCAACACCGCCCTCACATCGTGAGCCCAGCCCTGCTGCCAGTACCAGAACAGTACCAGAAAATTGCCACATGGGGGGCCAGTTCACAGCATGCCTCATGCCACACCAACTGCCTCTTCCTGCTCCTGGTGGCCTGCCCATGACCTCATGTCCCGGGGTCACCCCGCTGTGCGCAATCCTGGTGTAGCCCTGAACCCCTCGTCCACGCTGCCCGCACCAGCCACTTGTGCACTCATGCTCAGCTCACAGCATGCACAGCACGCAACAGCGTCACCCGCCTGTGCACACCGTCGCCGCCATGCTCGCCGCCGCCGCCGGCCCTCCCTGTCCCAGGCCCTCTTGTGGGGGGCTCTGCACGCAACAGCACAGCACAGCACAGCACAGCACGGGACCAGTCCGACAGGTCCAGGCAGCTGCTGCGCCGGTCGGGTGACACTCATCTGCGGCGATATTCTGACAAACGCCCCCAAAACTGCCGCTTGTTGCGTTCATGAGGGCCGTAAAGGCACCCTGCCGCCGTCCACCACCGTGGGGGGGTTGCAAGTTCCGGTGCCGCGGTTATCCGTATGCCAGCGTCTGCGATGATGACATCACATGTTGGATGCACTGCCTCACAGCGGATCCGTCGTGCAGATCCTCGAGCAGCTGTGTGAGGGCGAGCCGCTGCCGTGGAGCGACGAGCGCATCCCGCCGGAGCAGCGCAGCCGCGTGGGCTTCTGCTGTGAGCCGATTCGGCAGCTGCTCGTGCGCGACCCCAGCCGCCGCATGCCGCTGCACGCCTTCGAGGCCTTCTGCGAACGCATCCTCTCCGCCACGACCTCCATCACCCCGGACGACGGCTTCCCGTTTGACACCTGACGGCTGTTTCCCGGGCCGCTTCTCCCCGAGCGTGTCTGCGGCCGTCGCACCGCTCGGCGCCGGGGGCCCCTCGCGCAGCTCCGCATGCAACCAACGCGGCAACGCCGTGCCGGGGGTTTGCAGAGGTGCGGCCGGGGTGGGAGACGGCTACGCGGGTGCTGCGCCGGCGCAGGCCTCTGTGGGAAGCCGGTCCACGGCTGCCTGTCCGTTGCCGCGCCGGCTGACTGACCGAACCCGAGACGGCTGGAGCCACCCACATGTCGCCACCCAGGCAGGCACGCCCGTACTCAGGGCGATGCTGGCCGTGCAGCAGGTTCGGCGTGTGCTGCGTGCTGTGTTGCGTGGCCGACCGATCCTGCAACCGGTGCCCAGCACGCTGCGGAACACCCGACGACGGTACATCGCGGTTTTATGCCCCAGCCGCGTGCTGTGTGCTCCGTGCTGCGCTGTTGGCGGGACACGCACGGGGGGTCCCTTTCGGCGGGCGCTGGCGGGTCACGCGCCCATTTTGATCCGGGCCGCATGTTTTCCGAGATGAAGCAGTTTTACAATTGTATGCGGCGGCGGCGGCGGCGGGTGGCCGGCGAGCAGGGGGCGGCGCCCGCCCGAGACGCGTCCAGGACGGCGGGCCCGCCGCACAGCCGTCCCCAGGGGCCAGCCCGGCGGTGTAATTACGGTTTTGACACCCCACGCAGCATCAGAGCTCCGCAGAGCCGAGACGGCGGCGGGTGATCGCCGAGCGGCACCAACGGTGGGTTTTGTACGTAGAGGGTCGCAGAGTGTGCTTCGGGCGCGCGGTGATGCCGTCGAATCAGCCAGCCCATGGCTTATGTTTTGTGTATGCGTGTACTTTGTGGTCGGATGCTGGCGTGCCGGCAAGGCCGCGACTGGCGGTGCTTGCTCGGTGCGTTTTCGTGCCAGCAGACGGCTGTGTTCAGAAAGGCGGCGAACTCCTCGCACGCATGAGAATCTGTGTTTCGTGTAAAGCCGATGTCCCTCGACGCGCCCCGCATCTCACCTGTAGCCCATGCATTGCGTTGACCAGCCCACCAGCCTGGTTTGCCTGGCCCTGTGATAGATTGGCGAGCACTTGTGACCAATGCGAGGGCTGATTCCAGTCACGCTGAGCAATGCAGTTACAGCTGAACGAATCCAGTAAAGTCCGAAGTACCAAACCAGTACCCCACAAAATATATCTTTTGTTCAGCTATGATCAGTCCCTGTTCGTACTGCATCGTGTCTTTCTCTCTTGTTCGTGTCAGGCCAGGTACCTCGCTATGTCGGGGACTGACTAGGCTACTACAACACCCTGCAAGGCTGCCAGGTGCATCCAGGCCGTCGGCCGCGCTGGGAGGGTGTTGGGAGTGGCCACGCTGCTTGTGGTGTGATATTGGGCCTGTGCATAAAGTTGGGTGAACCATCAGTTTATGGGTCATATCATGGGCCGAGGTGGACTTCAGGACTAGGCATGCCTGGGGACTTGTTTTCTGGCCACTCTGCGCAGGTACACCCTGACGGGACGCAGCTTCCGCCGCGCTCCGAACGTGATCCATAGCGCGGTGACCTCCTCCTATACCTTCCGGGGCGCCCCGTGGTGGTGGATGTGTGCGTGACACACCCGCTCCCATCATCGGCGGTTGCTGCTGCAGCGTGGGAGACTTGGGCATCTGCCCCGGCCAAGGATGCGTCCAAGCGGGAGAAGTACGGACGTACCGGCACAGGCGCGTGCCGTTTCGTCCCCCTGTCCCATG
>JAUMHO010001246.1:0-18758 GCA_032360965.1 Ulva armoricana
TTTTTCGTGTGCTTTGGTTGGCTTGTGATTCACCCCTTGGCGCTGCCGGGATTTTGTGCTGATCTCCGTGTAACACCTCCCTCAGATGCATCTGGAAATGATATATATATTTTGCACCAGGCTGCCATCCAATCACTGCATGCAGGGCAGATACGGCGGCCATTCCACGACAGTGGCTCCACTGCTCCGTGCACGTGAATGGCATTCTTCAGCATGACGCGACTGTCACAACGCAGCATCGAAGCGCCAAGAGCCTGCATGCCTGTACCATGCTTTTCTGTTCTTTCCGCCTGCAACCGACTCACGCATCAAAACTGCCCTGTCCCCCAGCGCTGAACAATCAGCCCGCATGCAGATCCAGGCAGTCGGCGGCTGCACACACCCACTCAAGCACCCATGCCTAGTTACTTGTCCGGGTGCAATGAGAACGTCCCACCCCACATGCCCTCCTCACACTGTACAGCTGCCAGACTTCACCCCGGCAGCGCCTGCAGATGATACAACTTGCATGCATGCGTGCAGCAGGCGCGCAGCGGCTCACGGGCAGCTGACCGCGAGAGGGGCCCCTAGGCGATCTCCGCGCTCTACATGCGCACCCCCGCCAGCGGCGACTGCCTGAGATCCCAGCCGAGGTATCCGCAGGCCAAGGGGAGCTGCTAAAAAAAAATATATATATATATATATAAAAGAAATCGGGCATCACGCCAAACCCAAACGGGCATCGGCCACAGCACCCCTACTGGTAGGGGCGGACAGCTATGAGCCGCCAACAGCGGCGACACTGACGCCAGAGACGTGTGCCGACGCCGCAGAAGGGTGTGCTCACAAGGACTGTCGTGTTTTCATCCCGAAGGCCGCGGCGTCTCCTGTGTTTAGGAACCTCGCCGAGTCCGCACCGGGCATGAGGCTGCAGCCCTCGGCACAGCGGCCCCATGGGGCGTATGCAAGGCCGACCCACCTGCCATGCCTGCAGCGTGCGTCGTTCACCCCCAGGAAAGCAAATCACAAAGTTTTGTGGCAAAGGGCCAAGGGCTACCTGGTGCCCCAATGCTGTCAAGATGGCCCCGAATGCTGCATGATGCTGTCCAAAAAGTCAAGCGAACTGGCTCAACTGAAGAACATGAGTAGTTAGAGGCAGTGAGTGTAGTTGTAGCACAAGAGCTCACTGCTCCCACGCTGGTGCAGAGGCTGTATCGGCCAGCGAGTGAGACTCGAGTCGTCTCCCCGACATCATCGCCGAGTCCAACATCAGATGGTCACGGCCTCGCGTCCAATTCGCGGGTGGTGGCAGCGCCGCGTGCAGGCACGCGAGCGGCGCACGGCCTCGTAAGAAAGGGGTGCGCATCATGTTGTAGGTGAGGCCGTGCACGTGGCAAGCGGCGCAAGTCTTGCTGCGCCGCTGACGTCTTACGGCACCGCCCAACCAAGCCTCAGAGGTGCCTCAGCAAAGTCAGCACCGGACGACGACCAGCCACCTCGATCCGAACCCGGCTCATACCCACGACTGTATTGGCCCGTAATGGCTACGATCGCCCTCAAAGCATCCATGGTGCATGTGCGACGCGTCCTCGCACCCGTGCTTGCATCTGCCAGTGATGGGACGCCATCGTTTTCTCGTCGAGTAACTGAAGACGACCTCGTGTGGAAATTTGCTTTGAATGACAGCAACTGTACGTCTGGAGCAACGATGTTGACGACTTTTGGTTTCGATGTTGCACCTTTGCCGATCTGGTGTACGCGGTCGACAACGAAAACGTGATGAACCATAGATGAAACTGATTTGGGCACAGCGTGCGCTGCTGTCGATGCTGAGACTTTTGTTTAGAAGCGGCTTTGTCATTAGTTGGCCAATCTGTACGATGGAGTGCCAGGCCAACGAAAGGCCTGAGAACACCGCGTTCCTACACACCGCCACCCATACTTAACGTGCTAACTATCCCTGAACAATGTTCGTCACCGATCCTGCACCCAGAGGAACAGCTGTGGCCGGCTGGTCGCGCAGATGTCCATGATGTCCTAAAAGCCACATCCGAGATGGCCAGGCGGTCGCACGCAATGCCTTGATCGGCCTTGTGCAAGCCACAAAGGCACCAAGGCACACCCACGCAACATAGTGGTGTCGCCAATGTATCTGATTCGCTGCTCAGGGCTGCATCTTGCTAGGCTTGCGACGGCAATCTCGTAGACCCGCTCTTAGCTGCGATACAATCTCCGGTCCGCAAGTATTTGAGAATTACTGGATTTTGCTGCACACACGCGTAAGAGGATGACTGTCATACAGCATGTCCCTCTTTGAGCGGCTGTTTGCGACATGGTGCGTTGTCGACACCAACTCGTGCCATGACCGAAGCACAGCGCATTCGGGCTCTCTATCACCGGCAGTTATGACTTTAAAGAGTGCTCTTTGTTCGCAAAAATACTGAACAGGGATGCGCTGGTGTTGCAGAAGGCCACTTCATGTCGTACCTGCCGCAACGCCGTTGAGAAGCACTCGTCCACACTACTCGTCATGTCACTGTAACCCGTTTTGCTGGAAGGACAATCGATCTCCATCGCCACACTCATGACCGTCATGTGGCCTGTCGCGAGGGCAATTTGCAGATCAGCTGTACAGTTGACTCCCAGGGACTAGGGCACGCTGTCGGACCCACAATTCTGATATTGAAAAGCAGTAGCAAGCGCGTGTGCAGAGTGGGGCACCCAGGAGAGCATTTCGATGTACTCATGTGTTCTGGCACTGGGTACTCCAACAGCAACCACACAGGAATGATCATGGCTTCTCCCTTTGCTTACATGTGGCTTGGCGCTCGCGTTCCGACCATGGGTCACAGTACATGGTGATGTGAACATCTTGCCATTAATATTTCCACTATTCCATACTGTGTCAATTGTTCCACGCGGCTGCACAAACGGACGAGAGGGGACATGGATACTCAGAACCCGTCCCTGCGAGTGCACTGTTGACATCCTGCCTAGAGGTCGCTATGCACTTGTGCAACTTCCACTGTCGTGCATCCTGTCATGTCCCTATCCTCTTCAAATTTACCTATTGACCACATCCTCTCCCGGAGGGCCTGCAGGTCGGCGGCCACAACCGCAGCATGCCACCTCTGCAGTGGCCGTGTATTCCCCTAGTCTCTGGTTCGGCTTCCGCTTGGATTAGGCTCGGCGGGTACATGTCTATGGGTACACATCTAGGCTCGCTAGGCATGCATGCTGTGCTTGGACGCATACAATTCTAGGCTCGGCGGGTACATAGATGGTGTCACATTGGACACTTGCTCATCACGTTTCCCACTGAGTTCTGCTCCGCCAGCGGCTCTGTCGTTGGCGTCCTCCGCAAGGACCTTACCATGGCCTGTGCTGGGTCTACCCAGGCAGATGCGGTGTTGCTTGCTGCTCTCCCGTGTGACCCTATATCCGTGGATGTTGCCTCGGCGTGTCTTGTCCTCTGCCTCCCTGACCCCGCCGGCACCCATGGCCGTCACCCCCATGGCGTTACAGAACACCTTTGCTTGTGTCTGGTTGCGGCACTCCTGGTGGGTGTTTCCTGTGTTGCGTGCACTCGTCAGCCTCTTCCTGCACCTGTGTTTTGCGGACTGCCCGAGTGGTCTGCTGTCATGACCAAAGGGATTGAGCTGAGATCATACCGGATTTATGACATCTGCCCTGACGTCGTGGCTCCGTTTTATGTTGTCCCTACCTAGTGTGTATGTTGCCCCTACCTAATGCTGCAGTGTGGTGCCCCTTCTGGACCCGTCTTACACTTGTCCGCCTTTGCCATCAGGGGTGCTGTGGCCGATGCCCGTTTGGGTTTTACGGGATGGCCGATTCCCTTTTAAAAAGAAATTTTGAGGCCAATGTCTATTTGGGGTGATGCCTGGTCAAAATGTGTTTGGGGGGGTTTTTGGGGGTTTTTAATTAGTATCATTTTTGTTTGTGCGCAACCATGTTCCTCTTCGCCGTGCATTGAAGCGTGCATGCAGGCACACCACAAGCCTGTCGCTGATTTTGACTGCAATGACGAAATCGATCCAATCGGCGACCTGAAGGAATGTGGATCCTTGTACGAAGAGCTGGAGCAGTGCCTTGCGGACAACAATCGTGACTTCACCAAGTGCAAGGCTATAACCAAAGCTGTTCGCACGTGCATGGCTGCACAAGCTCAAGCTGCGCACAACGTGATCGATAACACTGGATCAGGTGAGTGCGGTAAGAAGAAGAATACTTGAGTCCTCAGCAGCCTACATGCACAGTGGGACCGGCCTTCTGTTTAGGGCTGTTGCCAACATACCAGCTGATGCGGATGTCACTCAGCACATGTAGACTCTCATTAAGACCGGAGTACTGCAGGCTGTGAGCTGTAAACACTGCGAGTCGACAGAAACATGCAGGCTAGCTGTCTCTTACAATGCTTGGACGTTGACTGGTGTAATTAGTGATCAGACGAACCACGTTTCTTAAAACCACTGTGACCAATTCGCTTCCATGCATTTATTGCTATCCCCTTGAGTCGTGCCCAGCTGCTGTACATGGTATGATGTCACATCGAAGAGAGGCACGGGTCTGTTTGGAGACCTGTACGCGTGGTCTATTTCGAGACCTGTAAGAGTGTGGCTCTCTGTTTTGACACATGCCTCTAGTGCACAGGCACATAATGCAAGAGCGTACAGGTCTCGAAACAGACCAACAAATCAATCATCCTCCACATCCAAATACATCCTCGACATTAAACTAAACTCAAAACAAGTCAGCAGCTCACTGTGCTTGGTATGATTTAACATCGAAGAGAGGCACGGTCACAGGTGCATCACGCAACCGGTCACACTGCTTGGTGTAATACTGCGTATCCACAATTAATACGTGCTAGAGCTATGAGTAGACTTCGGACTTTTTCTTGGTGTAACACACAACATCAGGACGATCCGTTACAGCCAACAACGGACGGTCAGAGGGGCCCACATTGAGTTGCAGTTTTCATGTCTGCATATACTGATGAAGCAGTGTTGTGGGCTGCATGACGGAACATCCACATCACAGTGTTAAAATAACAAAATCCGAGTAAGTAACAGGTATGCAACTGAGGGGGGTTTAAGGCAGGAAGGGCGCCGAGCACGTGCACATCCCGCAAAGTGGTGCCAAGTGTTGCACGGAGATCAACGCAGCAGCCTGGCGTCGCCGAGAGGTGAATGCACAAGGTAACACAAGCGGAACAACAAAGTAAACACACAAACCAACACATCCTAGGCATAACACCCAAAACTGGCCTCGCTGCCCTGAATGTTGTACACAAATTCATACACACAAACATCAATCAATCCAACCGCTACTGACAATGCCCCAAATGAAGCAGCACACCCAAGTAGAAACACTCCGATTCACTACAACGCCCTGTATTCCCGCACGCCCCAGAAACCAGTCATGCACACCCCAGAAACCAGTCATGCACGCCCAATTGTTAACAAGCGTGTCATGGGCAATCACCCATGACAGCAAAGGCGGGCACGCAGAACCCCCCTCCAAGGGGGGTCCGCGTGCCGGAAGAGCGGGGACAGGGGTGACGGGGAGGCAAATGACGGAGATATGGTGGGGAGGGGCAGGCAGGTGGGGTTCGGTAGTGTACAGAGTCGGAGAGGGGAGGGGGGAAAAGGGGAGGGAGCAGGAAGGTCCGACTGGAGGAAGGAGATGGGCTGGGGAGTGCGAGCAGTCCGGCGCGGAGGGGGGCGGGGGATCGGCCTGGTGCGAAGGTGCAGAGCCAAGCGACGACCCCAGGGCGGGGGCCGAATCACAGCGCAACTTGAAGGCGGTCAGTCGGAACAGGCAGCCCAGGTAGAACTGGCCGCCCATTGGGAGTCGCGCTAGGGAGAAGCATCGCGGGCGGCAATTACCGTCTGGAATCGTGAACTTGACGTTCTCTTGATGTACCAATGCATGGCTATTTTCGTTGCAATGGAAAAATTCAAGTTGAGGGTGGGCAGGTTTTGGGTGGGGTGAACAGGTTCGGATTCGGCTAAGGGAGGGCATCTATATCTTCGAGAAGATATGCCCTTTGTGTATCTTTGAGAAGGGAGATTGAATCAGGGTGCGAGCGCTTTGGCCATGGGTTTTCATTCATGCCTGCTTCCTTGCTAAATCTGCAGGCATGCTTTGGCGCTCCTTGGACCATGCTTGGGAGTTGCATGTATCACTTGCAAGAGATACAATTGGGTCTGTTAATTTGATTTTCGTATGGGCTGGCCGTGATATGGGGTGTTCGTGGCCGTCGTTCGAGAGCCAGCTGTCGCATGCGCTGTTTTGAATGTGCACCCTCACCCTCCCACCAGTGTGGCTCCGTGTTGGATGATGATCATTGATTAGCAGTGACAGGCATGCCCTGGTTGTCCCGCCCGCGCACTGTTGTCTCAACTGTGCAAGCCATTCGAATGAATTCAAGCGTGATGTCATATTTAGGAATGGGTGTGCTGCAGGTGCATCTGTGGCAAGTGCTGCAAGGACGGTTGGTGCACATACTTCTCTCCATATAAGGCTATCTGCCCTCCAAGTGCTAGTGATCTTGGTTGGCAGCGTGCCCTGCTGCATGCAGACCGTGCTGATACTTTAACCATAGCTGATGATAATCACCGTCCTCATCTCGTATTTCACAGAACCAGTCTGTGATGTTGTACTGTCTCATGTACACGTGTCTGGGAACTGTGCATGTCCAGATGATGCACATACGTAGAACGTGTGCACATATCTATAGATATCTTATAAGTGGAGATATGTGGGTCGAATGTGCAGATATACATGTAGGTGGGATGTAAAACAAAAAGAAAACACACACACACACACATCAGCCATCACATCACACCCAATCGTAACCGGGAATTGGCCTCAGCACGCCTACGCATAGGCGCGAATAACGCAGAAGCGTCCCCTACTGGTAGAACGCATAGGGGTAGATGACACAAAAGCTTAAGCGCCGGACGGCGTCCGACACAGTAAGGGCCACCACAGAGCTCTCCCACCACATGGGAACCTCACGGGACAGGGGGGTCTGGCATCCACGCATGGACGTCGTGGGACCATTCCGGTATACCTATAGGCCGAGGGCGCACATAGCACATAGCACATAGCACATAGCAGCAGACACTGTTGCGAATCGGAGTATGGCCACAGGGGGCATAAGATTGCGTATGATACTGTCGAGCAGTGCACATGTTCGTAGGCTACCAGCAGTATATAGGACCACAACCCAACCACGATGGTTGAGGTTGTTGTCAACAACTAGGCTTGGACTGTAAGCGTGATCAGTGCCTTGACGTGTTGTTGCTGGAAACTGTCAATGCTTCATCAGACACACACAGTGCCCACATGCGCGCGCAACACAGGCTGCCTTTCCTATACCAAGGCCGGCCACACACTGAGTGCAGAGGTGGCTTGCAGTTGCGTGACTCTACGTGCTCTTGCCCAACTTGGTAGAATATGGTCAATGGCGCTGTGCCCCGCTGGGACTTGCCACAGCTCTGTCCGGGCCAGGACATGATACGGAGTGCAATTCGTTTCCGTATCACAACGCTCTGGGTCGCCGCAGGTAGGTGGATGCATTCCAACACCGGGAGCTTCTTTCTGATCGTTTTCTAGCCTTTGTCAACAACTGCAGCGACGAGTGCTTCCCGTTCCCTTGCATGAGGGCGCACGCCCAGGTGTTTGGCGCAATCCGCGGTATGCGCAGACGCTGTACATGAGATGAGGCCGCCGTCAACGTGTCG
This sequence comes from Ulva armoricana, assembly GCA_032360965.1. Taxonomy (NCBI): domain Eukaryota; kingdom Viridiplantae; phylum Chlorophyta; class Ulvophyceae; order Ulvales; family Ulvaceae; genus Ulva; species Ulva armoricana. The sequence goes on from JAUMHO010001246.1 coordinate 7,752, forward strand.
CAACTGGCAGCCGTTCACGGGGGCGAGAGGGGGAAGACACAACCACCACTGTTTTCGGCACATTAATAATCCAGACGCATCTCCGGACGAGGTGGTAGACCACATGCATATTCTATTAGTACATCTGCAGGCGCATGGCATCAGGACATCTCCCTTTCACATAGTGTGTGCAGCTATACCTCACGGATCAAATACTGCGCACAGAGATGGACTACTAGCAATGTTCTGGCGTTTTGTGCTCTTCAGCCGCAATTACATTCAACAGTCTCACGAATTCACAGAAAGATGACAGTTGATGCGCACATGGCACATGCGTGGCAGGTACATGTGAACAAGGGGCATATGCATTGCTCACCCTTCTACATATATAGTGGTATATACCACTACTGTTCTGTAGAGCTGCACAGAGCAACTTGTTGGACCCTCGAGCCGTCGCTGAATGTCTTGCACGACTGACACTGCAGTATGGTCGCTCAAGTCCTGCACTGCCTATGCCTTCTGGTGTTGAGTGCTGCAAACCTGCCGTCGACATCGCAAGCAGGAAGAATCCGCTCGAGCTGCTCTGCAGAGGTGGGCATCTGTGCCAAGAATGGGGCACATCATGTGTGGCTCACATGGCAGCCGCTGGCGTGCTTCACGTGAGGTACGGCTAGCAAACGTATTGGTAACTGGGTCCCCATGGTGCTGGTATATATATGTGCAGGCGGTGCAGTACCCTTCGCCGCTGGAGCTAAAGGCCCGATGTTAAGATAGAGCTTGCGACTGTTGACACGATGAGATGGCAGTGCAGGGTCCAAGGCCACAGTGAGCTGCCATGTGCCTCAGGAGAGCAACAGCGCTTGCTCTGCCGGCGGTTGCGCTTTTCGTAATCATGGTGATGAGACATTGAAATGTGGCTGACGACTGTGAGGACCGCACTGCACTGCGGCTGTGAGTGTGATGGCAGCAGCGTGTTCCTTGCGCGGAACGATGGTGCTTGCGGCGGCCTTTCTGTGGCTGGCCCTGCGCATGTGCACGGGCACCTGGCCACGCCAGTGATCACGCTGTCGCATTCGCTGCCAATGTATATGCACGCACGGGGTGACCTCACCGCCTCGACGTAAAGATGAATGCAGGCGTGGCGGAGGTTGTTGGGGCCAGGGGCGCCTGCAGGGAGGGTGTTGCTGGTGTGGCCGAGGGGGGGCTACCTGCAACGAGGGCGGGTACCACCCCTAGGCTCGCTGGTGGCTGCAACGCTGGTGGCTGCAACGCTGGTGGCTGCAACGCTGGTGGCTGAAATGCTGGTGGCTGCAACGCTGGTGGCTGCAACGCTGGTGGCTGCAACGCTGGTGGCTGCAACGCTGGTGGCTGAAACGCTGGTGGCTGCAACGCTGGTGGCTGCAACGCTGGCGCACTCGGCGGTTGCGCTGGCGTGATTGATGGTAGCGGGGATGACTGCTGTGGGACCCTTGGAAGCAGTGATGGATCTGGCCGCAGCAGAGAAAAAGTCATCCTTGGTTGTTCCGGTGTAGAAGGAGATGAGGGTAGGACTTGTGTTGGTGGCGGCGGGCCAGGCAGCTGAATGCTGGGCTGAGAAAGGCTTTGCAGACTGGGAGCAGGGTCGTTTCCTTGGCTGAGCGAGCCATCCACGGTCGCCGGCGGCCTGGACACAGGCTCGGAGAAGATGCTGAGGGAGGGGTCCGAGGGCGAGATGGGGGAGCCAAACCTGGGAGCTGACGGCACGGGGCCGCGTGTGACTGGGGCAGAGGTAGACAGCAGTGCTGAAGGCGCAGGCGATGGAGATGGAGGGGGAGAGCTCTGTTGGGGTTGGGGCTGCTGAAAATTGGGGCTGGGGGGGGGGCTTCGAAGTGGAAGCACAGGAGTCGGGCTTGACACTGGAGGCGTCAGTGCTGGCAGCTGCGGCGAGGGAGAGGGGGGGGCCACGGCCGGGGGCGGCAGGGGGGCTGGTGACTGGATCCGGAACGGCGGAGGCTGTGAGGATGGGAGCACAGGCTGTGAGAGTTGTGGTGGCCGTGGGGTGAAGGACGGGGGGGACTGCTGGGAGATTATCAGTGCCGGCTGCTGGACTGATGGCGGGGACGGCGCAAGCGGTGATGGCTGGGATGGCGGGTCAGGCGCAGGTGCTGGAAAAGGTGGTGGTGGCGATGGAGGTGACGGTGGTGGCGCCAGTGGAGGTGCCAGTGGAGGCGGAGGTGACGGTGGTGGTGCCAGTGGGAAAGCCAGTGGAGGCGGAGGTGACGGTGGTGGCGCCAGTGGAGCAGCCAGTGGAGGCGGAGGTGACGGTGGTGGCGCCAGTGGAGCAGCCAGTGGAGGCGGAGGTGACGGTGGTGGTGGCTGTGGGAAAGCCAGTGGAGGCGGAGGTGACGGTGGAGGTGCCAGTGGAGGTGCCAGTGGAGGCGGAGGTGACGGTGGAGGTGCCAGTGGAGGTGCCAGTGGAGGTGCCAGTGGAGGTGCCAGTGGAGGTGCCAGTGGAGGTGCCAGTGGAGGCGGAGGTGACGGTGGTGGCGCCAGTGGGGCAGCCAGTGAAGGCGGAGGTGACGGTGGAGGCGGCAGTGGCGGTAGTTCCGTTGCAGGAGGGGGCGGTGCTGGAGGCGCTTCGGGATCTCCGGCTGGGGCGGTCTGTGACGTCTCAGGCGGCGTCGCTGGTACAGGGGTTGGAGGTGGTCCTGCCTCTGGGGGTGGAGTGGGGTTCACAGGAGCAGAGGGAGGTGATGGGCGCGCGACAGGAGGGTTGCAGGGCGTACCCCGGTCTGAGGGACCGCTCGAGAAGACTCCGCACTCGGGAACGCCGCAGAAGCCTGATGGTGGGCAGTCAGACCCCTGCATGTGTCCTGCATTGCCTGAGCAACACGTGCTTGTGCTGAAGCTGTCATCTAGGGGGAAATCAGCCGTCTGAGAAAGGGTGTGAGGCATGCGAGGCTCTCCAGATCTGGCCGTGATACGGCTGCCGCATTCAACGAGTAACACTGGCGCTGCGAGGCCAGCGTTCAGCATGAGTACGGGTTGTAGATGTGTAGTTCTGCTGCGCAAAGACACCTGAGTGCGTGCGTAGGATGTGTGGGATACACTAAATGTCATGCCGGGGGGGTCTGGATGTTACCGCTGTCGCAAAACGTAATGCTTTTCGGGAGCATGGAGTTTACGGCGCCCTCCGAAACACTGCGGATGCCCATGTCCATGATGCCCGCTCACATGAGGGGGGTGGACACTGACCCCCAGGCCATGTCCACTGGCAGCGCAGACACCCTGGGCCCCCAGATATGAGAGGAAATGTTGGGACGTGGTTTGTGCAGGGCTTGGAGAGATGAATGCCGACACCCGTCGGTGCCACGGGCCACGTGCGACGCAGGCAGTACCGCTCGGCCAAGCTGCTGGGCTGCCATGACTTGTGTATCTTCAGAACTGAGGTGAGAGAATTGCACGGGGGTGTTGCAGTTCCAGACTGAACGGGCGAAAACGTGACTAGTGTCGGCCTTGCCAAAGGGCCTCATCAGATGACTGGTGCACCAGGATGCAAACGGCAGTGCAACTGAGCATGGCCTGAGGCTGCAAGATTCTGTTGTGGACAGCGCAGGCAGCACGAATTGGGCGGGCCGCACGTCATCGCACTTGTCGATGCAGACGGCCACCGAGCAGTCGTCGCCGCCAAAGCCGCCGTGGCAGAAACAGCGGCCCCGGAAGCAGTCGCCGCGGCCGCTGCAGTCGTTCAGTGTAGCCAGGCACGTGAGGTACCCCGGGTCTCCGCACATCGTATCACTGTCGGGACATCGGGACAGCTCTGCATAGAACTGCGACCGTCAGAGCTGGCAATGTGCACCAGCTGCGACCGTCAGAGTAAGCCCGGCGTTTGTATGATGATCATTGACAACAACTAATGGTCGTCCGACGCATCGAATCACTTTCGAGTTCAGCTACCCGGACAGTCGGCATGGCTCTACGTGCAGCTGATGGCTGTGACAGTCGGTCGCACGTGGCGCTATAGTTATATGGCGAGCCTTTCGGCAACACAGGCAGGTCCACCGCTGTACAGTCCCTCCCTTGAGCAATGGTGCAGCTGTGCAATGCATGCAGGCCTAGGGCCGGACTCCATGCAGTCGTCACCTCCCCGCCGGCCCTCCAGAGGTTGCCCCCCCGGGAACTGACCTGAGGAGCGCAATTGACAACGGCATGGGATGGAGGCGCACGTGGGTCACAGGGGGCGCCATTGATGAGGACAATGCCGGTCTCTGAACAGGCCATGTTGACACATTGCGGCTCGAAATCATTCTCCTGTGTCTGGAAACACCTAGAGCCCCTGCCTTCGCCTTGGCAGTCCTGCAGGTTCTCTGCATCCTGCAAGCATGCAACGTTGTCAGTGCCATGATTTGGAGGATGTTCCTTGAGAGATCGGAGATACAACGAGCTTGTTCAGCCGTCCAAAGAATGGCGGCGTTCTACTTGAAAATCAGGTATACGGGCCCAATTGTTACGTCAGTCCAGCAACAATCAGTCTTGCAATTCTTCAGCTCCGAGAGCTCAACTTTTTGGCTCTGATGTTCACGAAAACAGCCCGGAAACGCAGGTTTCCTCGGTCACCGAGGCTCGGTGACTGAGATGGGACCGGAAAAACAAACATTGCTTTCATGGTACCGCGCAACACGTGAGCCGGTAGCAGGGGCCGACCTCTATGACACGAAACAAGGTCGAGCCGCCTGGTAAACTGCATGTCCCCGCGCCACTGTGATCGTGGTGGCACTGCCGTTCCAAAATTTCCCCAGAGGAGCACAGAAACCCGGAGACCCCTTGCAGCGGAGGCGCCGCGTCTGGGAAGCTGCATCCGGCCTGATAGCCGTAGCTGACGAAGCCGGCACTCCCATACTTCACGTCAAACCTGAATGGCAGCCATATGCATGCATGTTGAGCGGCCGCGCTGAGGCTCACCTGATCAGGCATCCGCGCAGCTGCCGCTGAGAGGCTGCTGTGCAGTATGTGCGGCTCTTTCGTGCCCGACTCTGTGAGCGGTCCCGACGTGCGACGGGACACACGGGTTGTACGCTACGCCAATTCCCGGGTGCCCTGAGTTCCGCACATGGCGTTGAAACTGAATGCATGATTACACCATGATTACAGCATGATGACACCATGCCTTTTGTGGTCCGTGCAAGGCAAGACATCGGCGGCCTTGTGGCGGCAGGCCCAGCGCCTCGACGTGGTCGATGTCAGTGTATGGTCGTGGCATACATTGTCACGGACAAAGGATGACCCCACAGCATGCGTATGTAAAGTCAAAAGGGGATGGGGAGCGGCACCAGTTGGAGTCTTGTAGAAGGGAGAGTGTGAGGTCGGTGAGCACGTGGCGTGAGAAATGTGTCTGGCTGTTGCGGTTTGAATCCTGCGCGTCCATCACTTCCCCCTGCGCAGCAGTGCTCATGACCGGGTCAAGCGTGCGTACCTCATGAACTCAGCTTCTACGTTTGCCTAGCCAACAGCTCAGCAGCACTCTACTGTAGTCACGCCTGCCTAGAACTGAGTAGACCTGGTGATGTTTCGGGGCTGGCCATTGAACGCATGCTATTATGTAATAGCATGCACTTGAGCACTGGCACTAGTACCACTAAAGGCACTGCTATCACTGCGACACGTGGCCAGGCGGCCCAGTCCTACAGATCTACAGTGCTGCAGAGTAGGCCCTGCAGCGCTGCGTGCGTGTACAGCACTGCTTGACAACTACTCGGGCGTGTGCCTGTCGTGTGTACCATACATACATATTGCGTGATGCACCTGTGACCGTGCCTCTTTTCGATGTAGTACATACATACGTGTCACTAAAACACATTGAATCGACCCAACCCCCCCTTCAAAGACGGCTCTGCAGCCGTCAAGACACCAAGCAGGGACTCTTGGCGGTGTGGACGGACATGCGCAGCACCGCGATGCGCGGCGCCTAGCTGTTAATTATAAACACAGCTGGTGCGCCACGGCCAGTCAAGAATGAACAGAAGTGAGCCACACTGCAGCCTCAGGCCAGCATTGGCTGCAGCAGCCCTGTATACATGTATATGCTCCAGTGCCGGCTGCCAAATGACGTAGCACTGAGTATCCATACCTCGAACAGTCGGCAACTCCAGTGCGATGGTGATGATAAATCAGGGATGAGCTCACCCGACCGTGTAGAGCAGCCTGTAAAGCTCGCAACAAACGACTGGATCTGCGGCGTGTCCAGAGACGGCGAGGACCCAGTTGTCTGTGGCACAGCGCTAGGGTATCCTGGGAAGAGTTCAAACAAATCTGTGTTGAAGCCCTGCACTCCAACAACAGCTTACGGTTGATGCCATCAGACGTTGTGTGAAAGGGGATTGAGTGCGGGGCTGAGGTGCCATGCGTGTGTGCCACAAGGCAATGCCACCTCAGCCCTGCCTGTGTGAGAGCAAGGTGCAGTCGCAAGACAGGGAAGGACGTATGCAACCAAGACTTTTGCAATTAAAAGCCTGGAGCAGTCCAGCGAGCAAGTGTTTCAGCGTCACCAGTGCCGACCGTATCCGTAGCACGCAACGCCGCGCCACTATCCTCAATGCACACATTGTGGAGAATCATGGTATATGACCGCTCTACCATGATTCACAGGCACGTCGCGACATGCCTGTGAATCATGGTAGAGCGGTCATATACCATGATTCTCCACACACATTGAATCACAACAAGGCAGAAAGATCAAGGATGTAGCCCCAAACACCCGATTCACCAACAGAAATATATGGATCTATCCAACAGCATCCAGTCGATCGGCATGACACTGATCCAACGCCGGGTCCGATCTTAGTATAGAAAGTTGTAGTGCAGAAATAAATCAGCACTGAAACTGCAACGAAGCCTGAAACAGCGCATGGCTACCGCAATGTACAGGCGGGATCGCAGGCCCGCCAGCACCGCCATTGTGCGGCGCAGGCGGTGTGACAGAAGCAGTGCTGGGGGGCCATGCCATCAACCTGACATCACTAGAGGCAATCATGACGACATCACGTGATTACGTGCTTGGGGTATGTTCTGGGGATCACTGACACGAAAACCAGTGCAGTGGCGGCAGGCACAGCGTTCCAGGCCCGAGACTCAGAAGCCCCGCTGAAATTGTCTGGAACCATGTGGCAAGGCCGGAAAGCTGGATTTTGGGGTTTGGGGTTCAAAGCCCATGTCTGTGCAGAGGAGACAGGTCAAAAGCGCACCATGACATGCAGGAGCTCATGTATGGTGGTAACAAGGTCGAAGTTAAAGTCATCTCGAACGACCCTACAAAACCTAATGAATCCAAACACTGGCCTGTTTGTCACCTCCTCTAAGTAGACCGCACGTGCGAAGCCTAAGGAACTGGGCTCCTCTTGGGTGATGCATCCATTAAAACCATCCATCTCAACATTTACGACGAGATCGAAGTCATACCCTACAATCATTGTGGTTCGCCATATGCTTTGATCATGACCCTGTGCACGTTTTGTGATGCAGCCAAGCATTGCAAAACTCGTATGAATAGGACCTATAAACAAAACTTGTGCTTCCGTGCACTAGAGCAGCTTCATCTTTTGGTGTATCTTGGCTAGTGGGCATGGGCGCGAGCATGGCAGCGGAGTCCATCTATTCCAGAGACACCCCTGACAATTCCCATATCCGCCAGGACTGCAACCCATCCTGCAAGTGGTCAAGGCCGCACGGCGCACAGGCAACGCGGCGTCGCAACAGGAGCGTCCGCTCAAAAATCACCAGATACACCAGTTTGATGTCTATCGCTAGTAGTCTGTTACAGCTCACCCACCACCGTGGCCCACATCGTGAAAGCATGCCTGTGCTTGCGGGAGCATAGGTGAGATGAGGCTTTGAATGCAGCACGGGCAACGCCATTACTAAACACATTCATCGACGGCATTCAGGGCGCGATCACCGAGGAGCTGCCTGCAAGACAGGCCTGTGAAGGCACGCCGGCAATCCAGGCAGCATGAAAGAACCGGGGACATGAGAAGGCGTCACTCCACAACAGCAGATTTGCATGGGCTCACAACTGTACATGCTGCGATCAAGGCGAAGGTTATGATGTTGCTGCGAGCTCACTGGCAGCCGTCAAGGCACACGCGTTTGTTCAAGCGCAACCCAGTGCGCTGGTCCATATATATCCCATCCCAGACCTCCAGTAGTTTCCAGTGCAGAGTGTGGTACCAGAATCACCAGGCCCAGGAGTGCGTACCAGTTGTAGTGTCTCCATTAGCAGCACCCTCAGGGGCAGGGATTAGTGCGCTAGATTCCAGCGTCGGTCGTGAACGAAGGTCGGTCAAGGGCAAGAGGCCGCTCGGTGAGCGTACCTACACAGCCGGTACCACTGGTGGGATGTTGGCACCGCCGAAGGGGCTCACCATGCACGAGGCTGAGTGCCTGGCACGGTGAATCACCAAAGCCTGAATGTCGCGTTGCCAAAGGCAACATCTCCTCCCTTGAAGGAGACACCGTGCGTCGTGTTGCATACCACGCAGCACTCGTGCTGTGCTGTGCTGTGATGTGCTGTTCCTGTGTGTTGCCTACCTCAGAAGCAGCATGCACGCAATGCTGGCATCTCTGAGAGGCTGCACATTCAAGGCGCAGTGCAGCACCTGAATGGATGAGGCATGCCCAATTCAGCATCGAGGCTACAGACAGTACACACAGAGGCTGCGTGTGTAACACGAGCCATTCATAGTTCATGTCGAATAGTAGCGTTGCAATGCAGAGCCGAGTGCCAATACTCGGTAGAAGTAGAAGTGTCAATACCGACTGAGATGTTGGGCCGAATGTGCAGTGGGCTGCATCTGCAGGTGGAAGATGGTGCGAGGCTCGCACCCTCACCGACCTGGCTAGAATGTTGATGGCTGCGGGCATCAACTCCTCCATTATATACGTTGATTCTCGTAGCGGCGGTGCGGAGGTATTCCCGTAAAAAAAGATTTTGAGTGGCCGTGGACTGCCTATGGCAGTGACGGGCGAGCCATTCTCAATCAAGGGCCCCCCAACAGGAGTAAGCCTCCTAAGTTCCCGAGACAGCTCCGTCTCAATGACTGCAGTGGGGACCTGTCGTGCAACTTGCTCCCCACCTTGCAATTGTTGGTCTGCCGCCACGTCCAGGAGCAGCCGGCCAGGCCGGGCTGCGCAGCAGAAGGCAGCAGACAGCACTGCCAGTAGCAGGGCGTACGAGCTGCAAGCCAGCAATGCCGTGATCCGGATCGTCATCTGCAAGTGCCACACGCCAGCGCTCGGAGGTAGCGGGGACAAGCAGCCTCGTGTCAAGAAGCCGTGAAGACCTGTATACTTAGATGCGGCCTCCTGCGGTTTTGCTAGGCGCTCCTGCTAGGCTCTCCGTATTGCTTGAACCTGAAGCTTGGCTGCGGCAAGGTCAAGATGAGACGGCCAGTGCCTCCTGCGCACAAATGAAGGCACATGGTTAGAATCGAGTTCGGCAATACATACTGATAGTAGTTGCAAAAGAGTACACGGGCAAACCCACAAAGTGGACCAAGTCATGGAATCAGACAACAGCAGCGTAGGCTCATCGCTATAGCCACTTTCACCCACACACAGAGGCTGCAACTGCAAAGCACATGCACAGCGAGCGTGCTACAGTGACACTACAGCACACCACCTCACGTCGGCAACACAGGCACATCCAGTCCGGCGTCATAGTGCCTGCCCTGCTCCCAAGAGATCACGAGGCCACTCTTGTGATGCATCTCAGCATCGCCCCTCTGGCCCCTCTGGACGAATACATACTGATGCTTCTTTCACCTGCAGCTGGTGTGCACATCTGTACCATCAGTCCCAAACTGTTATGCTCGCCCGGTCTGACTGGTGAACAGCAGTGTTGGTCATGAGCATGGGCATATACACGAAACGAGTCCAGAAACTTGTGTGTTCCTCCACATGTGTTCCTCCACGAGTCCAGTGGTCGGAGGACGATATAAAATCTGACCCCTTCTTCAGAAGGTCTTCGGTTCGATTCCGCGTGCCCCCCTGGGTTTCGAACACGATCGCGCGCGACCACCTCGCTTAGCACAGGAGGAGGCCCTGTGAGTTGCTCGCGGTAGTCTGACGGGGGTTTCCAGGTGGTTTACCCCCTTGGCCCTTGGTCCCAGTTATCCGGAGATGTCAAGGTCCTTGTAGGATATGGTGAGTAAGTGTTACATTTACACATACATTTACATGCACACCTCGATTGGCACCAGTAGGGGTGCTGTGGCCGATGCCCGTCTGGGTTTGGCGTGATGCCCGATTTCCCTTTTTATTTTTATTTTGCCAACAGTGATGCATAAGCGGCACCCAATTCGTGTATGCAAGACATTAAGACACACATGCATGATCGCAGGTAGGCAGGCCAGTGGGCACTGCAATGGCAGGGATTGTTGTGAGAGTATGCCAGGTGAGAATATGCCAGCTAGGTGTTGGCAGGGGCAGCAAAGAGCGTCAGGCTCCAAGGTTGGTGGGTTTGCAGTGTACTCTTTCATGTATCTACCTTCCATGTATCTACCTTGACGCAGTCTATGCAGGACCTCGGAACTGTGATTCACAGGGCGAGCATGACGCTGCTTGCGAGGGCACGCACCCGCTTCCCTCCCGACATTCGCCACCGTTGCACAACGTGCCTCGAACCGCGGTTCTGGTGCGGCATTAGCGGCATCGTGCCTGGCGATGAAACAAGTCTCCGATGGGACGCCACGTTAACTATGGAGTTGTAGACCCGTCGCTCACATCCGAAATCCATCGCATCAACAGGAATAGTAGTGGTTACAAGAGATTACATGGGCGTAACCACTAAATTCATCGATCGCATATATAAACAGGTGGTTACACAAACGTGAGCGGGTCAATGCACAGCGTGAACATACCCAGCCGATGTAACAACATACCCAGCCGTTTGCTGGCGCATACGGTGTGCAGAAAAGATTGTTGTGGGGAGAATTGCATGATAGTGTAGCAGAGGTGTCAAAGTGGGGCCCGCAAGAGCTCGACGATGAGTTCATG